>JAVJHY011586401.1:0-10819 GCA_035593235.1 Phascolosoma agassizii | reverse complement strand
CCGCCAGGATTGCCCACGGCAGAACGGCGCGGCCTTTGCTTCGCGCGGCGGCTCGCGAAGCCAAGACCTCCTGCGGGCGGTCTCCCTTAGAAGCTTCGGGCCTGCGGTCGTTGTGGCGCATGCGGTCTCCCCCATCCCCAATTCAGGGGTGTCTAGGGAGCCGTCAATGCATGGGCCGTGCCGTCCATCCGGGGCCCTTTGCCGCCTCTGGGCGGCCTAGAGCGAAGGGACTGCAGCCCGATCGATGCACGCCTGCAGTGACGCCCAGACAGTCGACCGGCTTCTACGGCAGGCGAGCCGGCGCGGAGCCAAGCTTGAGATTCCTAGGCTCCGCCGAAGCGTGGGATCGGAGCTAGCTGCGCCGAGACCCAGCGCCGAATAGGCCGGCGAGACCCAGCGCCATCATCAGTCCGAGCGAAGGCTCGGGGACAGTCGGCTGGTTCGCGATTTCATACGAGCCCTCGAAGTTGAAATCGTAGCCGTTGATCCCACCGGCTTGGGGGTAGTTGAAGGCCAAGCCACCGGCAGCCGGGTAAAACCACAGACCGATGTTCTCGCCGAACCCGACGTTGCCCCCCAAGGAATTCAGATGCGTAGCATGCAGCATGAAATTCATCGTCCGGGTGCCATCCGGGTTGTCGGCCAGCCCTACGACGAAGAAGAAGGTCTCGAGGAGACCCGCCGGATTCTGCCAGGAGTTCGGACCATTCGCCGTGTCGTACTGGTAGGCCGTGGCGATTCCCAGATGGACGCCATCCAGGTAGAAAATGGAGAACTGACCCGGGTTCCCATTCGGGTTGGGTCCGTCGGTAAGCACCAACCAAGCGGTCGAGGGCAGCGAGCCCGTTGTCGGCGACACGCCGAAAGTGCTGCTCCAGGTCAGGAGCTGGGTGTCATCGTCGTACGTGGTCGTGAGGGACAACAGTTCGCCGGCATCCGAGTTTCCGCCACAGGCAACACAGTTGTACGTATAGGTGGTCGCGGCCGCGGGGACGCCAAGCAGGAGAGCGGCGGCCAACGCGAAGAGAAGAGGGGATAAACGGGTCATGTGCGGGCTCCGGGGCAACAGTGAAAGTTCTCTCTTGAGTAAGTGGCCGTTTGCCCCCAAAGGAGTCACGAAATAACGAAATGCAATCCCGGCTGCCGGTAAGTTGCCTATTTCCGCGAGCTGGCGGACCGAGAGGCGAAGCCAGGAGGGCCGCCGCGGGCGCTCTGGCCCTGCGCGAGGGGACGCCCTGAAAGAGGTGATCCAGGCGTCCTAGAGGGTCCAGAAACTGTCTGGAGCCCCGAAGTTGGGACGACTCGCTAGAATCGCGGCCAGGAGGCAGGTACGTGGCAAAGCGAATCGACTGGTACTACCACCGCAAGGGCTGAACGTCGTGCACCAAAGCATCCAAGTTTCTGGATGCCAACGGACTCGAAGCAGGGGAAACCGTCCCCGCATCCCGCAAGCTCGGCCGAACCGATGCTGCCAAGATGGCGAAAGCGGCGAGCAAGGTGATCGTCGCCAAAGGCAAGAAGGTGGAGAGCTTCTCCCCTGGCGGGAAAGCCCCCAAGGCTTGTGTCGACGCGATGCTCGGACCTACGGGCAATCTTCGGGCACCGACGCTGCGCACGGGAAAAACCGTGATCGTCGGCTTCAACGAAGACTTGTTCTCGGAAATGCTTCGCTAGGCCTGTGGACAGCGAGACGTCTTTCAAGTCTCATGCTTCATTGGCGTTTGCAAGGGCGGGCAGACAAGCCAGCATGAGCTTATGACGGATCCGATACCGACCCGTGTGATTCCGAGCGTTTCTCCGCAAGAGATGACGCCGCGAGCGGTCGCAGCGGAGCTACGGCGGCGCGTTGGCGAGGATCTGACGCTGACGATCGGGGGCGAAGGTCGAAAGGATCCAGCTCGTTTCGTGGCGCGCTATCCGGCCCAGTTCCGGATCGATCTCTTTCAAACGAGCTTCTATCTGGCCAAGGTCCGCCAGAACGAAGACATCCGATTCTTCGTGGCCTACGTCGCCCAGGGAAAACGTGTCTTCGCGCGGCTCTTCTACAAGGACGTCTCCCTGGTCTGGCGCTCGGCTTCGCACATCGTCCGCTCCGAAGACGAGAACTGGATCGGCAAGGGCGACGTCCAGGTTCGCCGGGTGCGTGGCGAAGAATTCATCGAGTCGGACGAAGCCACCACCGATCTCCCCCTGGAGATGCAGAGCGCGCTCGAATCCCTGCTGCTGCTCTCCGGCAAGCCTCGCAAGGACGACGATGCGCCTGTCCTCGTGCTTCGGGGAGCTCCCAACGATCGCATCGCGCCCTACCGCGATTTCACCGACCCCCGTCGCAAAGCCGCGGCGGACCGGCGAAATCTCGTCAACGGCGGGCGCCGCGTAGCACGCTTTCTACGAAAGACAGATCCCACCTCCCTACGAATCACCCCGGGCTACGAGCCCGACTTCCGGCGCGGGGTCCTGGAAGTGTCCGAGTCCAAGAGCAGCCTGTATGGGGGCGTGGTCAAGCGGTACCGGATCCTCTCCCGCAACATGCGCATCCAGTACGGGTTCTTTGCCGGACCGAACCAGGTGTGGATCGGCACCTTGCAATCGACCACCGCCTCCCTATCGAGTTTCGGGTTGCGCCCGATCGACGTCGCTGCCGATGAGGACGTTCTGCTCCCGGGCTACGAATACCACTATCTCGACGACAGCGAAGACCCGCCGGAATTCGTCAGTCAAATCCCCAAAGGGTTTGCCGGAAAGGCCAGCGCGGTCGACCCCGTTCGCTCCGACACCTCGCCATGGCTTGACCGGGTACCGGTGATTCGCGACTTTCGCAGGCAGATCGGGTCCGCGCGCCGGACCTAGCGCTGACCCGAGATTCCCTAGGCCCCGCGGAAGCGCGCAGACGACGCAGCGCGAACGGGGCCCTCGGCTCACGCGCCTCGAATCACGTGTCCGGGCCTTGCCTCGGTCAGCCTACCCTCGTCGATCACGACCTCGCCGTTGACGATCAAGTTCCGGTATCCCTCGGCGTCGATCACGTAGCGCTCGGTCTCTGCAGGGAAATCCCTGGCCAGGTAGGCATCCCCCGCACGTAAACGCGTCGCATCGAAGACGACGAGGTCCGCAAAGGCACCGCTACGAACGAAACCTCGGTCGCGCAGGCCGTGGACAGTGGCCGGCATGCCGGAGAGTCGCCAGATCGCCTGCTCCAGGGTCAGGGTGTCGGGCACCCAATCCGTCAGTAGGCGCGTCGAATAATCCGCGCCGCTGAACGATGCAAGATGGGCCCCTCCGTCGCTCGAGCCCGCCATCGCGAGCGGGCTCTGGATCCCGGTTCGGACCACATGCTCAATGAACTTGTCGGCCACCTCATCGGAGCGGGTCCTGAAGCTCATCTCGAGGTCTTCCGAGAGGGCGAGGTCGAGGAAGGTGTCGAGGGGATCGGCGCCGCGTTCCGATGCGATCTCGCTCACCGTGCGGCCTACCAGCTTTTCGTTCTCGGGGCGTGTGACCGCCTCGACTTCCAGGCCGCGGAGATCCAGATTGACGGCGCGCACCTGGTCGCTCTCCCACTCCGTGCGCAACTTCGCCCGCCAGTCTGGCGTGCGCAGCCTCCGCAGCCTTTCGCCCTGCTCCTGGGTCAGCACCTCCCGCCAAATCGGCATCTCGTCGAACACGAAGGTGTCAGACAGTTTCAGATGCAGCTCGAGCCGATTGGTCGTGAACTGGGGATGGATTCGCACGCCGGACGCCGAGGCCTCGGTGCAGAACTCCAAGGTGTTCTGCCATCCCATCGGATTCGCCGCAGTCGGCGTCAGGATGTTCAGCTCGATCGGTTTCCCGCAGGCCAGGTAGATGTCGAGGAGCAACTTGCGGTCCTCGGCGTTGTAGCCCTCGGCAAAGCTGCGCGGGATGATCTCGACGGCACCGTGCTCGAATTCGCTGAGCACACTACAGAGCGCGATCACCTCTTCCGCCGACGCGTGATTGGAGGGGACCTCGCGGCCGTCATCTCCCACGTGGATGTCGATCTGTGACGTCGAGAAGCCCAGCGCACCCTGGGACATCGCCTCGCGTACCAAGGACTTCATCTGCTCGATCTCTTCGGGGCGCGCCTGGCGCTCCGAGGCATCGTCGCCCATTACCCAACGACGCACGGCGCAATGACCAACATAGCCGCCAGCATTTACACCGAGGCGCCCTTCGAGGCGAGTCCAGAAATCATCGAAGCTACCGCCCTTCCAACTGGACCCGACGGCCAGCGCCTCCTTTGACATGCCTTCGACCCGCGAGAGCATGGCCGCAAGCCAGCCGACATCCTCCGGGCGGGAAGGTGCGAGGGTGAACCCGCAGTTCCCAGTGAGGACCGTGGTGACTCCGTGAAAGCACGAGGGGGAGGCGACCGGGTCCCAATCGAGCTGCACGTCGTAGTGGGTATGCACATCGATGAAGCCCGGTGCGACCACAGCGCCGTCACAGTCCACGACCTGGGCCGCGTCTTCGGAGATGCGGCCGATCTTCGCGACTCGGCCGTCGCGCACGCCAACATCGGCGGTATATCCCTGCAGGCCGGTGCCATCGACGACCAGGCCTCCCCGCAGCAAGAGGTCATAACTCACGATTCTCTCCTCCGGACGCTGCACGAGACCCCGTGCCGAACGCCTCCGGTAGCTTATCGCGATTCCAGCCTGGGATGGCAGCAGAGGCGACAGCCCTCTGGGGCCACATCCAGTACGAGTTACCTTCGCCCCGCGCGTGTAGGAGAGGACATGATCCGAGGCAGTTGTCTGTGCGGCGAGATCTCTTGGCAGGCCGAGGCTCCCCTGGAGCTGATGAACCACTGCCACTGTTCGATGTGCCGCAAGGCCCACGGCGCTCCCTTCGGAACCTACGTCGCGTGTAAGGTGGACACGTTCTCGTTCGTCTCCGGCGAGGCGGGGATCCAACGCTACGAGTCCTCGCCCGGGATCTTTCGCAATTTCTGTGGAACCTGTGGTTCCTTGGTCCCCGGAGCCGCCGATCCCGAGGGCCGGGTCTTCATGGCGGCAGGGTGCCTGGATGATGATCCCGGCACGCGCCCTTTGGTGCATATCTTTGCCGGGTCCCGGCCCGCATGGTCGCCCCATACCGGCGAGCTTCCCGAGATTGCCGGCGCTCCACCCGGTTTCGGAATGCCGTCGCTCGAAACCAGAGCCCCCGACGGCCCGGCCGATGGGATTCGGGGGAGTTGTCTGTGCCGAGGGGTCTCGTACCGATTACGCGGGGAACCGATCCTCGCCCGAAATTGCCACTGCGTGCGCTGTCAGAAGGCTCGCTCGGCCGCCTTTACCAGCAATCTCGTCCTTGCCGAGGATGGCGTGGAGTTCGACCGGGGCCGCGACCTGATTCAGGAATACAAGGTCCCGGACGCGCAATTCTTCACCCACTCCTTCTGTTCGACCTGCGGCGGCAGTGTGCCCCGCATCGACCCGGGTCGGGGCATCGCCGTCGTGCCGATGGCCTGCCTGGACGACGACCCGGGCATTGGACCCCAGGAACACATCTGGGTGAGTTCGAAGGCCAGTTGGTTCGAGATCACCGACGACCTTCCGACCCACCCGCAAGGGCCGCCTTGAGTTCAGGCGCGCCGACCCTTCGGACGCAGCGCCTGGTCCTTCGGCCATGGCGGGATGAAGATCTCGAACCCTTCGCCGCCCTGAATTCCGATCCAGAGGTGATGGAGTTCTTCCCCCAGCCGCTTTCAAGGGCGGAGAGCGATGCGTTCGCCGCCCGCATCCGACGGACCTTGGACTCGTCGAGCTTCGGCCTTTGGGCGGTCGAGTGCCCGAACGAGATCGAGTTCGCCGGATTCGTCGGGCTCGCCATCCCCACTTTCGAGGCCTCTTTCATGCCCTGCGTGGAGGTCGGATGGCGTTTGGCCCGGGAGTGCTGGGGAAAGGGAATCGCGCCTGAAGCGGCAAATGCAGCGCTTCAACATGGTTTTGGCCCCTGCGCCCTGCGGGAGATCGTCTCCTTCACCAGCACCGTGAATCTGAAATCTCGGCGTGTGATGGAGAAGCTGGGAATGAGCTCTGACCCCGGTGAAGACTTCGATCATCCCAGCCTTGCAGAAGGTCACCGACTTCGACGGCACTGCCTCTACCGACTGAGTCGGAACCGCTTTGCGGAGAACGGCCCCGCTTGAATCGGTCGATCTGGGTTCCAGCTCGCCTCGGGGCGCCATCGGCCGCGCTTCGCCCTTCACGCCTTGGCTACATGCCCCCCGAAACGACCAGGATGTGGCCCGTCACCCAGCTGGATGCCGGCGCGACCAGGTAGAGAACACCGGCCCCGAGGTCCTCCGGTGTACCGAGCCGGCCCAACGGGAGCTTGAGATTCTTCTCGAGCGCGGGCAGGTGCTTCTCCTTCATCCCGAGCGCGGTCATCATCACTTCGGTGGGCACCGCGCCGGGTTCGATTCCGTTGACGCGGATCTTCGGTCCAAGTTCGGCCGCGAGGGTCTTGGTCAAGTTGTTCACGCCAGCCTTGGCCGCACCGTAGTGCCCGCTACCCGGCATCGTGATCTCTGCGGCCCGTGAGGAGACGTTCACCACGCGCCCGCCTTCTCGCATCCGGCGCGCCGCGGTAATCGTGCAAGACCACACCGCCGTTAGGTTCAGCGCCAGGGTCCGGTCCCATTCTTCTCGGTCCAATTCGGCCAACGGCGTCGAGACCGGGGACCCGCCGGCGTTGTTCACCCAGATGTCCAGGCTGCCAAACTCCTGGATCGCCGCCTCGGCAAGGGCTTCGACGGCCGCGTCGTCGGGACGCCCAACGGTCGTTTCGCCATCGCTCATCAACACGATGCGCCCAGGTGGAGCATCACCCTCGAACTCGACGATGAACGCCTCGAGCGATGACAGTCCGGCGAAGATTGCTTCGCCGATCGCGGTCGCCTCGCCCAGGTCGAGTGCCTGGATCGCCGATCGAACCGCAGCACGATTGGTGGTGGGCGGCACTCGCACGTTGGCGATGCCGTTAAAGCTGACCAGACCGACATTGATCTGCTCTGGGACTTCCTCGAGGAACGCCGTGGCAGCTTCTTTTGCGCCGTCGATACGACTCGGCGAAACATCCTCGGCCTGCATCGACAACGACGTATCGATCGCGAGAATGATGGTCGCCCGCTCGCTTGGAACTTCGGTGGCCGCCGCCGGTTCTGCATACGCCAGGATCGCCAACGCCATACCGCCGAGCAGGAAGACCGCGGCGATGTGCCGCCGCCAACCCGGGCGCTGAGGTGCGATCTTGTCGAGCAGTTTGACATTGGTGAAACGCACCGCGGCTCGGCGGCGGACGACCTGCATGACGAGGTACGCAACGAGCAACGCTCCGATGACGATGAGCCACCACAAACGGTTCGGCTCGAGGAAGTCGATGTCGTCTGGCAGATTCAAGCCGGCGGACCACAGGCCGGTATCGCCGCTGTTCATGATGCGATGCCTTTCTGGCGGGCGACGAACTGCACCACGTCGAGCAGCCAGTCGCGATCGGTGGAGAGTTGAAGATGGTTGGTGCGCGACTCGCGAAACACCTGCGCGATCTCGTCGCGCTGTTCCTTTGCCGCCGCGGCGTAGCGTTCGCGGACCTTGCGGTTCTGGGTATGTATCTCGCGCCGAGCGCCCGTTTCGGGATCGACCACAGCCAGCGTGCCGACATTGGGTAGCTCGAGTTCGCGAGGGTCGACGACTTCGATTGCGATCAGCTGGTTGCGGACCGAGAGCAGCTTGAGTTCTTCGGCCCAATCGCTGTCGTCGATGAAATCGCTGATGACGGCCCGTAGTCCGCGGCGCCGGTGCGGGCCACGCAGGCGGGCGACGCCATCGGCCAAAGTCGCAGTAGACCGTTCGCCGCGGGGCGCGGTGAGCACTTGTTCGACGACGTGCAGCACATGGTCGCGACCTTGTTTGGCCGGGATGCTCTCGACACCGTCTGGTCGAATGAGCTCGGCGCCGAATCGGTTGCCGATGCGCAAGGTCAAGAAGCCGACCGCCGCCGTAGCTGCAGCGACAAGATCGCGTTTTTCGCTATCGGCGGTGCCGAAGTCGAGGCTCGGCGTCAGATCGATCGCCACGGCTGTCTCGAGTTCTCGGTCGGCGATGGTCTGGCGGATGTACGTCTCAACCATCCGTGCCGACACGTTCCAGTCGATACGTCGAACGTCGTCGCCGGGTTGGTAGCGGCGCGTCTCGCCTGGTTCTGATCCATGCCCGGGTACCAGACCGCGGTAGTCGCCTTGCAGTAGTCCGTCGAGGCGCATCGTGATATCGAGCTCGAGTCGTCGCAGCACATTGGCCACGGCTTCGCGCTGATCGAGGTACGGGTGCGGCGCGGCCTCCGGCTCGTTGTCCTTGCGCCTGAACATCGTCGGTGATCAGCCTGCCGCGGAGCCGTAGGTCGGCTCTTGTGATGGCGCAACCTGGGGTGCGGGAACCGATGCCAAGATGCCGGCGATGATGTGGTCGGCCGAGATGTCGCGAGCCAGGGCTTCGTAGGAGAGAACCAAGCGGTGGCGCATGACCTCGGGGGCGATGTCGAAGATGTCCTGAGGAAGCACGTAGTTCCGATTACGAATCACGGCGAGGGCTCGTGCGGCTGCGACGAGGCCGAGGCTTGATCGTGGGCTGGCGCCATAGGAGATCATCGGTGCAAGGTCGCCCAACCCGTAGGCGGCGGGGTCACGTGTGGCCAGCGTGAGACTCACGGCGTAGTCGACCACGTTGCGGTCGACGTAGACGTTCTTGGCCTGCTCCTGGAGTCCGATCAGTTCCGTGAGTGTCAGCACCTGGCTGGCGATCGGAGGACGCACACCCATACGTTGCACGATCTCGACCTCTTCGGCCGGGGTCGGGTAGTCGATCACGATCTTCATCAAGAAGCGGTCGCGTTGTGCCTCAGGTAGTGGGTAGACGCCTTCGGACTCGATCGGATTCTGGGTCGCGAGCACCAGGAACGGATTTGGCAGCTTGAAGGTTTCGCCACCGATGCTTACCTGGCGCTCGGCCATGGCCTCGAGCAGCGCCGACTGCACCTTTGCCGGGGCTCGGTTGATCTCGTCGGCAAGCACCATGTTGGCCGAGAGTGGACCGAGTTCGATGTCGAAGGTCTCGGTCGAGGCACGCCAGATCCGGGTACCCACAATGTCGGCGGGCAACATGTCTGGTGTGAACTGAAGGCGCACGAACGACCCGCCCACGACGTTGGACAACGTTTCGACGCTGAGTGTCTTGGCGATGCCCGGCACACCTTCGAGCAAGCAGTGTCCTTGCGCAAGCAGGCAAACGAGAATGCGTTCGAGCATGCGATGCTGTCCGACCACAACCCGCTTGACCTCGAACAGTGCAGCTTCGAGTGGGGTCGACGGCACGACGCCCACAGCCGCGTCGATCGGGGTCACCGATGAGCCAGCGCCCGGCACCGGCTGGGTTGTCGACGCCGCGCTCTGGGTCGAGAAGGTGGCCGATGTCGATGCGGTAGTCGGCGGTGGCGGTGGCGGAGCGGCCGACGAAGCGCTCGTGGCCTGGGGCGCCGGTGGCGCAGGGATCCCGGCAGGTCGGGACCCAGAGGGCGGTGGTGGCGCGGGCGTGGCGATAGGTGCGGCTGTCGGCGGCGGCGGCGGAGGCGCCGGGGTGCGTGAGGCGTTGTCGGCCGCAGGTTGGGGAGTCGATTCAGTCGCCATGTGATCCTCGGTGTGGGCGAAGCGAACGTGGCCCGTGCCAGGTCTCGCCGGATGTCGGTGGCCAATCGTAGGGCGACGGGGCGGCCGATCGGCCTCGCCCCCTGTGGAAACAGTTCGTCTGGCGGCCCTGCGATCCCCGGGCCCGGTTGGGTTGGTAGCGTTGGGGCGATGCGCGTTCTAGTCGTTGACGATGAGGTCGATCTTGCCGAGGCAATCGCCCGTGGCCTCCGCCGAGAGGGATACGCCGTCGACGTTGCGCACGATGGCGAGGAAGCACTCGAGAAGGCTCGGCTCACCGCATATGACCTGATCTGTCTCGACATCACGATGCCCAAGCTCGATGGGCGAGCGGTGACCCGGGCAATCCGTGCCGATCCGACACACGACGAACCGCCTCGGATCCTGATGCTCACCGCCCGCGACGAGATCCAGGATCGGGTTGGGGGGCTCGACGATGGCGCCGACGATTACCTGGTCAAACCATTCGCTTTCCCCGAGCTCACCGCCCGCGTCCGAACGCTCATGCGCCGCGACGCCGCGTCGAGTGGCTCGATTTTGCAGGTCGGGGACATCGCGGTCGATACGGCGGCCCATTCGGTGACGCGAGCGGGCCAACCGATCAGCCTGACATCCAAAGAGTTTGCGCTACTTCGCTACTTCATGGCCCAACCCGGTGTCGTGATCTCACAGGAAGAGCTGCTCGACCATGTGTGGGACGAGAACGCTGATCCGTTCACCAACACCGTGCGGGTCACCGTCGGCACCCTGCGCCGAAAGCTGACCCTCGATGGGTCCGAAGCACCGATCGAGACGATGATCGGCGCCGGCTATCGCCTTCTCGATAACCAACCGTCCTAATGCTCCCCGAGCACGACCCGGAACCGACACCGATACCCCCGTGGGATCAACAGCGCGATGACCCGCGCTCGTCGAGGCTGCCGACGGTTATGCAGTCGGTGCGCTTCCGACTCACGCTGCTGTATTCGCTCATGCTCTTCGGCGTGATTGGGGTCGACGTTCTCTACACTTTCGTCCGGAACCGTCGTTTCGAGCTGTCCGCAAGCGATTGGGCGACGGCCTCTCTGCCAAACCCTGGTGTCAGTTCACTTGAGT
>JAVJHY011586400.1:0-239512 GCA_035593235.1 Phascolosoma agassizii | reverse complement strand
GTGTCGCCGAGTTGCTTGCCGGCGACGATGCCGTTGTAGAACTTGCTCTGCATCAGCGAGATCAGGAAGTCGATGCCCGGGTAGTAGACGATGTGGACATCGTCGAATTCCGCGTCGCCTTCGAGGGTCACAGACTTCCCCAGGTGGAGGGGACCGCAGCCAGCGGCTGCGAAGAGTCCCATCATCTGGCGGCCGTAGGCGGCGTTGGCCTCTTGTTCAGAAGCCGTTCCGGACTGCGCCAGATTGAAGACGACGGCAGCGTCCTCGTTGTAGGCGCGAGCCGCGACCAGCGGTTCACTGTTCTGCTGCAGGGTCGAACCGCGAGCTGCAAGGGCCTTGGCGCTAGCCCTGTCGTACGGATCGATCACGGGCACGCCGCTCAACATCTCGGCGACCCGCACTCCGAGGAATAACATCGGCATCAACAGGTTGGGGCCGGCCTCCCGTTGCATCCCGTGGTGATAGGTGGCGTCGAAGTGGGCGAAGGCCTGGCGGTGAGTATTCGACCGGGCCACCTCGTCGTAGGCTTCGCGCGAGTCGTACTGCGACATCACAATGGCATCCCACTGCAGTTCTCCAAACTGGCTGGACCGGAGCCCCATCGTCACCACCTTGCCCGCGTAGACCCATTGGCTCCCGCCCTCCCCTTCGAGCGTCTCGCGGGCCTTGGCCACGGATTCCACGAGATCGTCGCCGGACGCGAGCCGCAGGTAGCTGATCACGTGAAAGACCGACGACGCGTGCAGCAGCGGCTGTTGGTCCTGGGCCGCGGCCCGGCGCGAACCCAGGTAGCGGAAGTGCTGCCACCCCATGGCGACGACGAGAACGGCAACCAGCGCCAGAACAATCAAAGAGACTAAACGCATGGATCAACTCCAGATCAAGTGACACAAAGTATGACATATCCTGATTGGGGATAACGGATCGATCCGATCACGCTCTGCCAAAGTCGCGGTGCTAGCCTCCCTTGGCGCACAGCCATTCGCTCGGTTGGCATCGCCACCGCCGAAGGAACATCAACGCGGCGGGACCCTGTCCGTCCGAGGAGGAGCCCCCCATGAGTCAGAAGTTGTTCGAACGCTACAAGGTGATCGACATCGACACGCACATCACCGAGCCTCACGATGTCTGGACCGCGCGCGTCTCGAGCAAGTGGGGCAACAAGGTGCCCCATATCCGCCAGATGGCAGGCCGCGACATGTGGTTCATCGGCGACGTGCCGGCCGGCGGGCCCGGCTTCTACACGATGGCCGGACACGACGACACCTACCCCGACGTGCCCATGGGCTACGACAGTATTCCGGACGCATCCTACGACGCGCACGCGCGGCTCAAGCTGATGGACGAAGAGAACATCTACGCGATGGTCCTCTACCCGAACCTCGGCGGCTTCGGCTCCGGCGGCTTCCTGAAGATGGGGGAGCCGGCACTGATGCTCGAGTGCGTGCAGGCGTACAACGATTTCCTGGTCGATTGGTCGAGCGCGGATCCGAACCGGTTGCTGCCGGTACTGGCGCTGCCCTTCTGGGACGTCGAGGCCTCGGTGAAAGAGATCGAGCGCTCGGCCGCCAAGGGCCACCGCGCCGTCCTCTTCGGGAGCCGACCGGAGACCTTCGGCGAGCCGCCGCTCTCGCATTCCCACTGGGACCCGGTGTGGGCGGCGACGCAGGCTGCGGGCCTTTCGGTCAGCTTCCATATCGGCTCGGGCGACATCAGTGATATCGCCAACGACAAGGCTGGCATGGGCACGAAGGCGAACTTCGCGCGCGGGGGCTCGCTCGCCCTCCTCGACAACCAGAACTGCCTGGCCAACTTGCTATTCGGCGGTGTCTGCGCACGCTTCCCCGAACTCGACTTCGTCTCGGTCGAGAGCGGTGTCGGCTGGCTCCAGTGCGTGCTCGAACTCTTCGATTGGCAGTGGACCAACGGCGACGTCGCCAAGGAACACCCCGAGTACGACCTCCTCCCGTCGGAGTACTTCAAGCGCCAGGTCTATGGATCCTTCTGGTTCGAGCGCGAGGGCATCGACAGCGCGCTTGCCGCGTTCCCGAACAACCTGATGTGGGAAACCGACTACCCCCACCCCACGTGCCAGTACCCGAGCCCGAACAGCGTGGCCGAACACCCGGCCGTCTACGCGGAGAAGGCGCTCGCGAACATCCCCGAGGAAACATCCCGAAAAATCCTCCAGGACACGGCGGCGCGGATCTACAACGTCGAGGTGTAGATCCGGCCGGGGTGGGAACTAGCGGAACGCGATGCCCTTGAACTTCCCGGAGTCGCGCCACTTCTGGAGGTACTTGAAGAACTTGACCGGGCCCTTGGGATAGCCCACGGGCATGGTGGCGGGCCCGCCGGGTTGGCCCTCGTTGTTGTAGTAGCCGGGCGTGCAGTCGGAGAGCGCACCGATCATGCCCCCTTGGCCCCGGCCGAGAATCTTCATCCAGGCGTTCTCGGCTTGCTGCGTGACCTCGATCTCCTTGTGACCGTGGTCGATCGCGTGACGCACCATCATGGCGATCGTTCGACCCGCCTCGACGAAGTTGTGGGGCACGTTCGAGATGAGCGCGCCGCCTTGGAACCCGCCGAGGATGAACAGGTTGGGGAAGCCGTGGGTGTGGATGCCATGCATCGTCTTCATCCCTTCCGCCCAGGCGTCCGAGAGTTTCAACCCGTCGCGGCCCGTCATGTCGAAGCCGTTTCGGCCCGTGATGTCGGTGCCGACCTCGAAGCCCGAGGCGTAGATGATGCAGTCGAGCGGATACTCCTGGCCACTTGCGACGATGCCGTTCTGGGTGATGCGCTCGACGCCCTGCCCGTTGGTGTCGACCAGTTCGGTCCCGGGCTCATTGAACGCCTGGAGATACTCGTCGTGGAAACACGGCCGCTTGCAGAGCTGGCGGTACCAGGCCTTGAGGTTCTCCGCCGTCTCGGCGTCGCCCACGATCTCATCTGCTCGTGCGCGAATCTCGCTCATCTTGTCGTCGTCGAGATCCTCGAATGCGGCGAGCATGTTCTTGGGCGTCATCTTCCAGAACGGCAGCCCGCGGATCCGACTGCGCACGCGACCTGCGAGTTCGGTCCAGCCGTCCTGCACGAGATCTTCCGTCACCCGCTGCATCGTCTGATTGGCGGCGAAATTGTCGAGCCACTTCTGCTGCCAGCCCGGCTCCAATACCTCCTTCTCGAACCACTCCATGTCTGTCGGGCGGTTGCCGCGCACATCCACTGAGGACGGGGTGCGCTGGAAGACGAAGAGCTCTCCACATGCCTTTGCTAGGTGCGGCACACACTGCACCGAAGTGGCCCCGGTCCCGATGAGTCCCACGCGCTTGTCACGAAGCTTCTCCATCGGCGTGCCGGACGAGTCGCCGCCCGTGTAGTCGTAGTCCCATCGGCTTGTGTGGAACGAGTGACCCTCGAAGTCGTCGATGCCGTCGAGGCCCGGCAGCTTCGGTACGTGGAGCGGGCCGGTCCCCATGGTCAGATACTGGGCCGTGAACGCATCACCGCGGTCGGTGCGCACGATCCAGACCGATCGTTCGGAGTCCCACTCAAGGTCCTTCACCTCGGTGTGGAAGAGCGCGTTGTCATAGAGGTGGTACTGCTTCCCGATGCGCTGGCTGTGCTCGAGGATCTCGGGCGCGTGCGCGTACTTCTCCGTCGGCACATGTCCGGTCTCTTCAAGGAGCGGCATGTAGACAAAGGAGGCCGTGTCACACTGCGCGCCCGGATAGCGGTTCCAATACCAGGTCCCGCCGAAGTCACCGGCCTTCTCGATGATGCGCACGTCGTCGATGCCGGCTTCCTTGAGGCGGGCGCCCGTGATCAGGCCTGCAAAGCCGCCACCGATCAGCGCGACCGTCACGTGGTCCGTTACTGGCTCCCGCTCGACGACGGGCATGTACGGGTCGGCCAGATAATGCGATAGCGAGGTGCCCGCGAGGCGCAGGTACTGGTCGTTGCCATCCGGACGGAGGCGCTTGTCGCGCTCCTCGAGGTACTTGGTGCGAAGGGAATGCTTGTCGATCGAAGTGGCTGTGGTCACGGTGCTCCTCCATATCGCCGAGAGTGGTTCGGCTCGCATGGGCTCACCTGACCAAGTGTCAACTATGGTGACACATTCTCGATCTTTCGTAGAATAGTGGCTGGAGGATTTAATGCGCGCCCGACATCCCTGGTTCCTTGCTGCGGTTCTCGCCGTCGCGTTGCCCGTCCATCTGCACGCGCAGGAGTTGCCCCCTCTAGCGGACACCACCGCCGAGGACGAACAGCTCGAGGGGATCGACTCCATCACGGTCACGATCACGCGCCGCGCGATGGATGTGCAGGACGTGAACTCGCTCGTCACCGCATTCGACGAAGAGACGCTGCGCTCGGCGAACATCGACAACCAGGAGGACGTGGTCGAGCTGATCCCGAATGTCACGACGAAGGGCGGGCGTTTCAACTCGATCTCGGTGCGCGGGCTCTCGAGCGGCATCAGTACCCAGGAGGCCGTAGCGCTTCACACGAACGGCGTCTTCAGCGGCCCGGGCAGCTTTTTCGATATCGAGAGTGTCCAGTTCGACCGCGGACCGTCGGGAAGCCTCTACGGTCGCAACGCCACGGCCGGCGCGCTCAATGTCATCTGGAAGAAGCCTGTGCCAGAGTGGCAGACCTGGGGCGAGATCGACATCGCGAACTATGACCAGAAGCGGATCCGAACCGGCGTGAATATTCCGTTGCTAGGCGAGGGCGACGACCGTCTGATGTTGCGCCTCAACGTCCAACGCAACAAGTACGACGGCTGGCTCGACAACGAATTCGAGCCGCGCAGCACCGACCCGGGCAACGCAGACGAGTACTCGTTCAACGGCACCTTGCGTTCGGTCCTCAGCGAGGATCTCGAGGCGTCCCTCCGCTTCCGTTATGCCAAGCTGCGCAACGATGTCACGCCCAGTCGTCCGCTGATCGATCGCTACCCGACCGGCGTGATCCCCGCGCTCACGAGCGGGGCATTCGCGGGACTCGGACCGTTCGTGAGCGATCCGTACAACGGCTTCACTCTCTTCGTCGACGACCTCGCACAGCAGGCGCTGCCGGGTCTCTACGCCATCAACCCAGCCGCTGCAATTGGACTCGTTTCCAACAACCTGGGTGGACTCCTGCAAGATCCTACGACGCTCGGAGTCCCTGCCCAGCCGCTCCCGGCAAAGGACTCGGACGTTCGCACCAGCGTGCACGAACGCGGCGAGCCCGAGATCGTCCGCTGGGGGATTGACGGCGAGATCAAGTGGGCGACCCACGATCTCCCATTGTTGGGTGACGTCAACTTCCAGCTGATCGGCGGCGTGTTCAACACCGACTCGAAGCTGCTGCTCGACCTCGACGGTACGGAGCTCCGGGTCCTCGACGTGGACCGCGAGACCCGCGACCAGACCTGGACCGGCGAGTTACAGGCGGTCTCCGCGAACGACGGCCCCTTCAACTGGGTGGCCGGACTGTTCTACTTCCGAACCCAGGGAAGTCTCGAAAATCTCGTGGTGACGCCGTTCACCAACATTCCAACGCGAGACAAATTCCGAACCAGCGGCATGGCTCCGTTTGCCCACTTCTACTACGACTGGGACGAACATCTCCAGTTCGAGGCGGGTATTCGCTGGAGCCGCGATGTCGCCGAGCGGAGTGTCTTCTCGGAAGCTGCCCCCCCCGTCCAGGCCGCTGACAACCTGCTGGTTGCCCGCGATGTCTACCGCCAGCGTACCGGTGACATCGCGGTGCGCTGGAACTTCAATAGCGACCAGTCGATTTATGCGAAGTACGTGCGGGGCTATCGCCCCGGCGGGCTGAATACGGGAAGGGGCCTACAGGACACCAGCGGCGTTCCATCCCCGGAACTCTTGGAGGACCGGTCCTTCGATGACGAGGTGATCGACGCCTACGAGATCGGCAGCAAGAACACGTTCTTCGACGGATTGCTCCGCTTCAACGCTGTCGGGTTCTGGTACCGCTACAAGAGCCTGCAGATTCCGGTCGTGACCGTGGGCGGCGTATCGACCGAGAACGGAGGAGCGGCCACCATTCGGGGCATCGAACTCGAGGCGCAGATGCCGTTCCAGTCGCCCATCGACTTCTTCGACGGGGGCTTCATCGCGGCGAGCCTCGGCTACCTGCACGCCGAGTACGACGAGCTGTGCATCGACGACCCGTTCGTGAACTTGCCCGTCTCGGACCCCGGCTGCCCGGCGACGTCAACTTCGTTCAACGGCCAGCGCGACCTCGAAGGCAACCACCTGCCCGATGCGCCGCGCTGGAGTGCAGCGTTGATGTTCGTCATCAACAAGGACATCGGCGAATTGGGGAACCTGCGCTTGATGATCCGCTCGAAGTTCACCGACGACTACTACCTCCGACCCGAGAACCTGAACGAGATCGACCTGGTGCCGAACTCCACGCGTACCGATGTGCGGCTGACCTGGGAGAGCGCGGACTCGGGGCTCGCCGTGCATCTCTACGTCGAGAACATCGAGAACCGCTTCCAGTTCGCGAGCACCCTGGTCGGGCCGGAACTCGTCGGCGGTCTTCCGGTCGGCCTTGTCATTCCATTGACGCCCCGCAAGTTCGGCGTCCAGCTCGAATGGAAGTGGAACGCCAACTAGCGACCGACCGGCCCACCTACGCCATCGCCTTGGCGAGTTCTGGGAGTATCGGGAGACGCCGAATCCGGACGCCGGTGGCTGCGTAGACCGCATTGGCGAGCGCCGGGGCTGCGGTGGGGGATCCTACATCACCTCGAATCAACGCTAAAGCGCGGAAGATCCGGCGGACCGTCGGGTCCGTTGCTGCAGTGATCGCGTCCGGTTCGATCGAGTTTCCGGGCGGAGCGTGGTTCTGGTCAACTGCGCTGGAGGAAGTCTGCCATCCGGGGGCCGACGATCTCCTGCAAACGAAGGATCGTGTTGGTCGGGCGCATCAGGACGTCAATGTCTTGGACCTGGCCCTGTTCATTCAACGTGATCAAGTCGATGCCTTGTACGTCGAGATCACCGACCTGGCCCTGGAACTCCAGCGCAAGTTTGTTCCCGTCCTGCCACTCCCGGCAGTAGGTAAAGCCCTCGATGGTCTCGATGATGAGACCGAGCAGATGGTGGACGATCGGTCGGCCCTCGAGCTTGTTCCAGTACGGCGGCGCGCCGATCGTGACGTCCTCGGCGAGGACGTCGTGGAGAGCCTCCATGTCGCGCTGCGAAACGATTCGATGCCATTCATTCAGGAACGGGTCGGCCGCCATGCCGGAGAGAATACAATCCGCACACCGCTCTGGTCGAGCACCGCGGGGTAGACTTCCACGTTTCCCAGGCACAACCCGCCAAACGCGCGGGTCGGAAGGAGCTGGCATGCCGGAAGAGATCGACGTCGAGCGGCGTGGCGAGATCGAGATCGTCACCATCAATCGACCCGAGGCGCGCAACGCGCTCACGCGCAAGACGTACCAGGAAATCGAAACGGCCGTCCGCGAGACGCGGGCCCGCTGCCTGATCGTAACGGCGGTCGATCCTGCGTTCTGCTCTGGAGACGACGTCAAGCAGCTCATGGGAGGCGGCCGGAGGAGTGGTGCCCCGAGGGTCGCGCCGCGTCTGACGCCGGCGGCCGACGCGCTGCTCTACACGAACGTTCCCGTGATCGCGGCCGTGAATGGCGCTGCTGTGGGTTGGGGAATGGAGCTTGCGCTGATGGCCGATCTTCGGATCGCTTCGACGCGCGCGCGTTTTGGTGAACTCTTCGTCAAGCGCGGTCTCTGTTGCGACGTGCCAGGCCTCGCTCGGCTGGCAGGTCTGATCGGACGAGAGCGCGCCGCCGAGATGCTCTTCTCGGGCCGCATCATCGACGCCGATGAGGCCGAACGGATCGGTCTGGTCTCGCGCGTCGTCGAGCATGACGCTCTCATTCCCGCTGCACTCGAGCTGGCGGAAACGATCGCCGGCAATCCGCCACTCGCCGTGCAGCGCTTGAAGGCGGGGCTTCGAAAAGCGATCGACCCCGACTGGCGCGACCTCGGGGCCTGGGTCGGCGAATCGCTAGGCGAACTCTTCCAGACCGAAGATCATCGCGAAGGCGTGCGCGCCTTCCTCGAGAAGCGCGCGCCGCGCTACGTCGGCCGCTGAGGCGCGGAACGGCCGACGCGAAGAACGAGTGCGACCGTCGGCTTCTGTCCTACGGCCTTGCCGTCTGAATATGCTCGAGGATGGCGGAAATCACGCGCTCGGGTTGCTCCTCGATCAGCCAGTGGCCGGCGTCGAGCTCGATCGAGCGATAGGGGCCCGTGAGCCAGCGGACCTGGGCAGCCCGGGGCGCCTCACCGACATAGACGGGCATGTCGCGATTTCCGAAGATGTAGAGAACCGGCAGCGACACCTCGTCAACGGCAGCGCCGACGCTGGGATCGAGCGCGCGGTACCAGTCGAGTGCTGCGGTCGTGGCACCTGGCTCCGACAGCAGTGCGCGGTATTCGGCCACCTGCTCCGTTGGGGTGGCCGGCATCAGGGTGTTCAGGATGGCGAACCCCCTGAAGGAGAAGATCGCTTCCACCAGGCCAGGGACCCGAAAGACGCGGACGTAGAGCGGCGTCCCCTGGTTGGCGTTCGCTTCGCCGATCGCGCGGGGGTGCGGAATCGACAGAGACGTAAAGGTCAGGATCCGATCGGCGTGGTGACCGGCGAGGCCCCAGCCGACGACTGAACCCCAGTCGTGGGCCACCAGATGAAAGCGATCGAAACCGAGGCCGTCCGCCACTGCGATCACATCGGCCTCGAGCTCATGGATGCTGTACTCGGCGACATCGTCGAAGCGGGCACCGGGGCTGTAGCCACGCTGGTCGAAGGCCGCGGCGCGGAAGCCGGCGTCCGCGGCCGCCGCCAGCAGCGGCCGCCACATCCGCGAACTCTCGGGAAAGCCGTGGAGCATCAGGACAGGCTCACCTTCTGCACCGAAGCCAGCGATCCGGCCAAGGAACTCCAGGCCTCGGGCGTGGACGCGCACTTGCTCGGGGATGTTGTCCTGCCCCGAATGATTCGCGGAGAAGAGTGGCAGTGAATCGATGGCTCGGCTGTGCGCCCGGGTGTGGTCGATCGCCATCCGACCACTCACCCCAAACGCCGCGAGCAGAAGCAGCAGAACCCCGAGGCCGATCGCAATCGATTTCAGCACGGATACTCCTCATTCTTTGGATGCCGAACTGATCTTGATCCATGGGAAGTTCGATCGAACGGTGACACGTTGCTTCACCGACCCTTGCAGACCGGCTCCGGCGCGGCGTGGGTTCGGATTGCGGGAGTCTCGCGTGGCGCCCGCTTCGCGGAACGCCGTCGATCGACCTCCTCTGGTCGACCCACTCGCCTGAGGGCCCGAGCCAGATGACCGGCGACCTTGCGAGTTATTTGGCCTCGAAGTTTGCGCTGCCCCTCTCTCCTGTCACAGACTGCTACCGGCTGCCCAACTCGGCAGCCTCTCCGACCCACACTGGAGTCTGGCATGCGCGACCGACGATTCGTGAATTCGCTGCGACCCGTTTTCCTCTTTCTCCTGCTCGGCCCGTTCGCGGCGCCCCTGCCCTCGGCGGGTCAGGATGCCGACGCCCAACCGGGCGCGTCCAGCGACGACCGCGCCGGCGGCATCGACGAGATCATCGTCACCGCGCGAAGACGCGAGGAGTCGATCCAGGACGTCCCCGTCGCGATCACGGCGATCACGGGCGATCTCGAGAAGGCCACGATCCGCGATCTGAGCGACCTCAACGGATACGCACCGAACGTGCGGATCGACGAGGATACGAGCCGGTCCAACGGCGTGTCGATCGCGATCCGCGGCATCAGCCCGACTCGGACCGACGACAACTCCTTCGACGCGCCCGTCGCGGTCATGATCGACAACATCTATCTGGGCACGCTGTCGGGGCAATCGCTCGAGAACTTTGATCTCGAACGCATCGAGATCCTGCGCGGCCCACAGGGAACGCTGTTCGGCAAGAACACGGTCGGCGGCGTCATCAACGTGATCCGCAGCCGCCCGACGATCGATTGGGGCATCAAGGCGAAGGCGGCGGTCGGCAGCCACGACTTGCGGGAGTACCGCTTCGTCGGGAACGCCCCGATCATCGAGGACAAGCTCGGCGCGAAGCTCTTCTTCACGAGCATCAAGGACAACGGCATCATCCAGAACACCACCCTCGGGCGGCGGGTGCCGGTGAAGGATTACATGAACTACGGGCTGACCCTGCTCTGGACGCCGAGCGAGGATTTCGAGGCCCAGCTGACGGTCGAGCAGTACAAGGACGACACCGAGGGCGGTGGGTCGCTTACGAACTACAACCTCGCGGCCGGCGTCGCGCAGCCGCCCACGAACCCGAGCAGTCAGGATCTCTCGGGCGGCCTTCTCGGGTGCACGCTGTACGGCACGGGACTGTTCCCCACATACAACAAGGGGGTGCCCTGTCGGACGAACCTCGACACGCCAAACACGGTCTCGGGGGACCTGCCGAACCCGTCGAGCTTTGAGGTCGACGCGTTCACGCTCAACATGCACTACGACATCAACGAGAACCTGCGGATCGTCTCGACCACCGGTTACCGGGACATGGAGGAGGATCGCAAGCTCGACTTCGACGGCACGTCGGTCGACCACATCACGATCGAGCGAAGGAACGACTTCGACCAGTTCAGCCAGGAACTTCGACTCGAGGGAGAGTTCGACACCGTCTCGTTCGTCGCCGGCGCGTACTACTGGCAGAGCGAGTTCACGCAGGACTGGATTACGGGCGGCGACTTCTGGGAGCTGACTGGCACGCTCGGCGCGCTTCCGGCGCCCGGAATGCCGCCGACCACCGTCGGCTACAACCTCGCGACAAACACGTGGCTGACCTTCGGCCCTCCGCCGCCAGCCGGTCTGACGCCCGTGCAGGCGTGTTTGTTAGGCAGCGCGCTTCCGAACAACCCGTTCGGAGCCACGCGCTGCGACCCCGGCGCCGGAACCGGCGCGTACGGTCCGAAGATCGTCCAAAAGCTGTTCGAGACGCAGGAGACGACGTCCTTCGCGCTCTACGCCCAGGCCGACTGGGAGTTCGTCGAAGACTGGACCGTGACGCTGGGCCTGCGCTGGACGGACGAGGAGAAGGACTTCCGGGCTGGCCAGGGGTATCTCGCGCCGCTGTCGCGCGTCAACGTGGACGCCTTCCCGGCGTACGCCAATCTCGAGAACAGCTGGTCGGAGCTCTCGCCGAAGTTCGGGCTCGCCTGGGATTTCACGGAGGACGTCCTCTTCTATTTCTCATACTCCGAGGGCTTCCACTCCGGCGGCTTCTTCGGGGTGAACCAGAACATCGCGGACTTCAACCGCGACCAATACGACCCCGAGTTCGCGACCACGTATGAGGTAGGCGCGAAGGCGATCCTGTTGGACGGCACGCTCCAGCTGAACTTCGCCTACTTCTACAACGAGTTCGAGGACAAGCAGGAATCCTCGGTCCAGGTCGACCCGACGACGAACACCGTGGCGACGGTGTTCAGCAACGTCGCGGACGCCAACTACCAGGGCGCCGAGCTTGAGGCCAACTGGGTGCCGAGCGACTACCTCAGCGTTTGGCTATCGGTCGGCTGGCTCGATGCCGAGTACGACAGCTTCGAGACCGACATCAACCCGAACGACGCCCTGATGATGACCCAAGACGCGTCCTTCCTGACTCCGCGCAACGCGCCCGAATGGACGGCCGGCGTCGGCTTCACGCTGAGCTACCCGATCGGACCCGGCGACGCGTCGTTCTCGGGCAAGTACTCCTGGATCGACGAGCTCGAGACCAGTCTTCTGAACCTCCCAGGGGGGCGCCTCGATTCTCGCGAGGACATGCAGGTTTCGATCGGATACCGCTATGAGAACTGGACCCTCAACATCTTCGGCCGCAACCTGACCGACGAGTTCGACGAGGCTCCCTTCGTCATCTTCCCGCTGTTCGCGTCCGGCACCATCGCGCCGCGGGGCCGAACCTACGGCGTCGAGATCACGTTCGAGTGGGGCAACGAGTGAGCAACTGAGCGGAGGCGCCGCGAGTTCGCATCCGGGTTCGCGCGGCACCTCTCAGCCCGCTCGAGGGGCGATCGGTCGTTGCCTCGAGCTCTTCGGCCCCCGCGGAAGTGTCGACACGATTTCATAGGCGCGCCTCGCCCATTCGACGAGAAGGGGCCGGGTCTCGCGCGGGTCGATGATTTCCTCGACACCGAACGATTCCGCAGTGAGGATCGGATCGCGCGGACTCTCGAGTTCCGCCTCGAGTTCGCGCCGCCAATTTCCTCTTTCGTCACTTCCTTCCCGAACGCCCGCGCCACAACCGGCGGTCCCGCTACGAAGAGCTGACTCGAATTGCGAACCATCACGGAGAAATGAGAAGCGGCCACGCGAGCGGCACCGAGCCCGGCCGTTGGCCCGAGCGAGGCGCCGACGATCGGAACCTCCTCACCCCCATTTGAGGGGGAGTCGCGAGGCGCTCCGAGACGAGTAGTTGACGTGGGCACTCCGGGTGTACAAGGATGGAGAAGTGAGATACTCCGCAACTCTCCTGGTCTTCCTGGTGGCACTTTTCGCCTGGCCTAGCGAGCTGTCAGATGCGCCTCAGGGATTCGGTCCGCTGGCGAGCGCCGATGTCTCAGCGCCCCCGCCCAAAGATTCGGCCCACCCGGCCGTTCCCGCCGGCGTCGTCGCTGCGATCCCCGAGATTGAGGCACAGTTCCGGCGGACGGCAGAACGGCTCCGGCCCGGGCAGCGCGACGGCCGCGTGAGTACGGAGGAACCTCGGCCTCCGGCCAGTGCGCTGCGCCTGGCTCTCCTCGAGCAGGCCGGGGTGCTGCGTGCCCATGGGGAAGCCTTCGAGGTGGAGGGGATCGAGCATCGGCCGTTGCGCCTCTACAAGGGTGGCATGCCGGTCTTGAACCGGAGGCTCCGGATTCATTCCGATGAAGAGGCCCATCTAGGGGATACGGGTCTTGCGGGTACACCGCCCTTCGCGGAACCGACCTGGCGGATCGATCGAGGCGAGGCGCTGGCCATCGCGCGTTCCGCGGTCTCGGGCGCCCTTCGCGCAGAGCCCCGAGCCGAGCGAGGGTGGCTCGCCGGTCCGCGCGAGACGCACCCGGCCTGGCGCGTCGGGCTGGCGACGCATCAACCACTCGCGAGTTGGGTCGTCTCGATCGACGCGCGAGACGGCGAGGTGATCTCGACCGTCGACCGCATGTTGGGGATCGAAGGATCGGGCTCGGTGCATGACCCCAATCCGATCCAAGCGCCCATCCCAACGACCGTGGTGCTGACCGATCTCGACGATTCGCACCAACTCTCGGGGAGCTTTGTTCGCGTCGTCGATCTCAGCGCTCCCGATGCCTATCGCCCCGGTCGCAATTTCGAGTTTCCCGTCGGCGATCCCCGATTCATCCAGACGAGCGTCTATTGGACCGCCACCCGCGCGGCCAAGCGAGCCATCAGCCGTGGGCTCCCGAGGGCCAGCTTCCCGATCACGGCCTGGGTCAACCTAACGACGGCGAGTGGCGACCCGTACAACAACGCCTTCTACGACCCCGAGTTCCAGCTCATCGCGTTCGGGAACGGCGACGGTACCGTCCTCGCCAACGTCGCAACGGACGCCGATGTCGCCGCACACGAGATGGGGCACCACATCTTCGAGACCTTGGTGCAGCCGGAGATCTCCAGTTCCGCAGACCCGGCCGCAGCGATGCACGAAGGATTCGCAGATGTCTGGGCCGCCCTGGTCAATGGAGACCCGGACATCGGCGAATCCGTCGTGCCGGGGGGCCCGCCTCTACGGGAGATCCAGACCAACCGGTCCTTCCCCGACGACGACGTGCCGGGTAGTCCTCACGAGACGGGCCTGATCTACTCCAGCACCGCCTGGGATCTGGTCGGGAAGCTCGGGGCCAAGAACGTCGAGCGGATCCTGATGGCGGGTCTGCCCTTCGTCCCACCCACGCCCGAACCCATCGATTTCCGACGCGCCCTGCTGCTGGGCGACAAGGCGGTCACAAAGGGCCGTTACAAGAAGACGATCAAGAACGTCACCAACACCCACGGCTTCCCCGAAACCGATCGCGGCTCGCAGTACCGGGGCATCCTCGACGACGGCGTGACGAAGCAGGGCCGGCTCTCGAACAAGCGCTTCGTCTATTGGAACTATCCGATTCCGCCCGGCGCAGTGAGCGTTCGCATCACGATGACGGGATCCAACGACGTGGATCTCCTCGTGTTGGGGCCCGATACAGATCCCGACGACCCTTCCACGTTCCTGGTTTCTTCGGGTCCCGGCTCCAACGAGACGATTACGGTAACGCGCTTCACCCGCCCGTCGATCGATGATCTCGTTCTCGGCGTCGCGATCCTCGACAATCCGAATGATGGCCGCGCAAGCAACTACCAGATGACGGCCACGGCGACCCTCGGGGCCACCGATCTCACGCTGGGCGGGCCGACGGCCACCGGCAACCTGGGTTCCTTCGAGCAGATCGACTTCTTCACCTTCAACGCCACTGCCGGCGATCACGTACGGGTCGACGTAGCTTCCATCAGTCCCGGGCTCGATCTGATCGCCGTGGTCGTCGATGACGACTTCGACAGCCTCGGGCAAGACGATGATTCTGGGCCGGGGGCCGATCCCTTGATCGAGGGCGTTCCGATTTCGTCAGACGGACGCTATGCCGTCGCAATCCTCGCCTGGTTCGACGACGTGGACCCTCGGCGATCACTGGGCAGCTACACGGTAGGCGTATCGCTCTGTGCCAACGTGGGAACCGATACCGACGCTGATGGATCAGCCGACACTTGCGACGATGACGACGACGGGGACGGGTTCGGGGATTCCATCGATGCCAGTCCTCTCGACGCCTTCCGATGCTTCGACATCGAGGCCGACGGCTGCGATGACTGCACCAGCGGGAGCTTCGACCCCTTTGCGGATGGGCCCGACACCGACGGCGATTCCATCTGCGACCTCGGCGACCCCGACGACGATTCCGATGGCTGTCTCGACGCGGTCGACCCGTTCCCGCTCATCAAGAGCTCGGACAGAGATCATGATTTCATCTCCGCAGACTGCGATGTCTGTCCGGTGGTGTCAGACCCGGCGCAGCTCGACATCGATGGCGACGGCCTCGGCGATCGTTGTTCCAGCTGCAACCCGGTTCAATGGAGTGCGCCTATCGTTGATCCGCCGGACCAGAACCCGCGGCGTACGAGTCTCGTCATCAACGATCCGCGGAAGCCGGGCTCCCAGGATCTGAAGATTGTCGGAGAGTTCAACCCCGCCGCGCCCGCCGTTGGCGTCGATCACACATCCGGAGCACTGCTCGGTGTTCACCTTCGGGTCGAGGATGCGCGAGGCACCTGGCTCGATCTCAATATCCCGGACGCCAGCGTCGCGGGATGCGACCCTGCTGACGGTTGGGTCACGGTCGATGCCTTCACGAGCGAGTACCGCAACATGTCCGGTGCGCTGCCTCCGAGCTGCTTGGCCGGGAGTGCCGCCGAGCTGACCTCGCTGACCCTCTATGACACCGATCGCTCGGCCCCCGCCCGCTCCAACGCGATCGGCTACACGATGAAGATCATCAATACGAGGCTGGCCTTCTGGCCGACACACAAAGCCGTGGGCCTTCGCTTCAGCCTGGCATTCGGGAATCCGATCGGGCCGGGTTGGGCGACCCCGGAGGCCCGAGCTGGTTGGTGCAGCGAGTGGAACCAGGTCGCCGGCGGAATCAAGTGCCGGAAGGTGAAGAAGCGCGGCAAGGTCAAGAAGATCTCCTGCAGCTAGATCGCCTAACAATGGGGCCAACCGTCACTTAGAGTCAACGCACAGCTGAGACCGCTCTAGAAGAGGGCAACCGGATTCAGTGGGCTCCCGTGCCTCCTTCGATCCGCAGCCACTGCAGACTCAGGAAGAAGCTCCAGCGGCCGAGTTCCTCGGCGGCCACGGCCTTGAGGTCGAGGTTGTCGACTAGCCACAGGCCCATCGCGGCGATTCGGATCGAGTGCACGGGGAGATTGAGACTTCGCGCGTCCTCACGCTCACTTTCCAACACGCTAAAGCGACACCCAGGTTAGTCCGATCTGAACCTGGGAGGTCGTGAATGGCGACGCGATCCGATCGCGGTAAGTACCGCCAGTTTCGCAAACTCGACGGAACGCATCCGTTCAAAGCAGCCGTGCCGAGCGGTTTCGTCGACTACCCCGCGCGCCGCCGCCGCGACGGTGAGGTCGCCTACTTCAATTTCGCACTCGCAAAGGAAATGGGCCTGATCGCCCGCGATCACCCCAAGCGCCTGACCCGGCCGCTGTGCGACTCGATCCTTGAGGCGTTCGCACTGGTCATCATCAACGAATACGATGTCGAACACGGCACACCGATCGAGCCGGCGGACCGCCTCCAGAACACCTACATGGCGACTCGCTACCTGCAGCTCCAACACCCGGGGCGCGTCGGCGCAACGTCGGGCGACGGCCGCAGCATCTGGAACGGATCGATCAAGCACGGCGGCACGACCTGGGACGTGACGAGCTGCGGAACGGGCGTCACGCAGCTCTGTCCGGCGACCGGGATCGAGGGGCGCTTCTTCAAGACCGGTACCACCATCGCCTCATACGGCTGCGGGACCGCTGTGCTCGCCGAAGGAATCGGCGCGGCGCTGATGAGCGAAACGATGCAGCGAAACGGCATCGCAACCGAACGGGTCTTGGCGGTCATCGCGCTGCCTAACGGTCGTGCGATCAACGTGCGTGCTGGCCGAAATCTACTGCGCCCGTCGCACCTGTTCGTTCATTTGAAACAAAACGATCTCGAAGGACTGCGTGGTGCTGTGGACTATTTCGCCGCGCGTCAGATCTCGAATGGAGATTGGCCCGCACTCCGCAAGGGTCGTCGTCGATATGAGGCCCTGGCCGAACAGGCGGCGCGCACGTTCGCGCAGATCGCTGCGACGTTCGAGAGTGAATACATCTTCTGTTGGCTGGAATGGGACGGCGACAACATCCTGGCCGATGGGGGCATCATCGATTACGGATCGGTGCGCCAGTTCGGCCTGTATCACCACGAGTATCGGTTTAATGACGAAGGCCGGATGTCGACGGCGCTGGGCGAGCAGCGCGGGAAGGCGCGCCGCATTGTGCAGAATTTTGCCCAGATCCGGGACTTCCTGATCGATGGAAAAAAGCCGCCGCTAGCGCAATTCGCGAAAGATCCGGTGCTCGATCTGTTCGACGCTGAGTTCGTCGCCACACGCAAGCGTTTGCTGATGCGAAATGTTGGCTTTGATCTCGACACGCAGGAGGTCTTGATGCGCGGCGCAGCGAAGGAGATCGAACGCTTCCAGCGCGCGCATCGGTTTTTCGAGCGCGCACGTTCGGCGCGCGGCCGAGTGGCGGTTACCGATGGCATCAACTGGAATGCGATCTATTCGACGCGGGATTTATTGCGCCGCCTTCCGCGCCGGCTTCAGACTGGCGACGAACGGCTGTCGCCGCGCGAGTTCCTGGACGCGGGCGCATCGACCTACGCGTCGCGACGCGATCGGGCGGTCACGCCACATCGCGCCCGCATGGCCCTCGAGTTTCAGCGCAGCTACCGCGCCCTGATCGAAGCAGCGGCGCGATTGCGCGGGAAGCTGGTTGAAGAAGTCTTGGGGTCCGTTGTCGCGCGATCAGCGGTCATCAATCGCTTCGATCGCATCACCGGGGACAGCATCGAGTACGCCACGACCGAATTGGTGCGCAACCGAAACCGCATCACGCTCGCGAAACTGCACGGGGTGATGGACGAATTCGTGCGACACCAGAGCTTGGATCCCGACGACAGGCCCAGCGACGATCCCGGCCCGCCGCGCGACGAGACGGCGCGACGGGTGGTCGACTACCTGATCGAGGCGATGGCAGCATTCCGCCACAACCTGTGAGTGCGGACGGCGCTCTCTCAGACTGAATCAGTCACGGGCTCAGCTTGTAGTCGCCGCGAAGCTGATCAGGTCTCAGCGTCCCGGGTGCACGTGCGGTGCGGTAGGCTGCCACCGTAGCCATGACGTTATTCGGATCAAGACATCACTTCCTGGTCATCGCCTTTGGGCTGATGCTGGCGCCGACACCCGGATCAGCAGCAGACAACGCCGAGATGATACGGCGAGTAGAGGCGCTGGAGGCGAGCTGGCATCTCCCGGCGGGCTGGCTCAACGCCTCCGAGTTCGCGTTTGACGCGGCACGCGTTCGCCCGGCGAAACTCGATGCCTGGTTCGAATGGGAGGCGAGGCGTCGGCTCTTTGGTTTCGCTCGTCGCGGAGCCAGCCCGTCACCGACGGCACGATACAAGCTTCCATTCGATCCGCTGTTTCCGCGCGTACTCTCTCAAGGGTTTGATGGCCGATTCGCGGACGGTACGACCAAGGGCGGCACCCACATCGACTCAGAACGCTTCGCAGTCGATTTCATCATGCCAATGGGTGCTGAGGTGCGTGCGGCCCGAGCCGGCCGCGTTGGTCTGGTCATCGATGGGTTCGGTGTCGGAGGGAAGGAGGCTTCCTTTGCGCAGCAGGCCAACCTGGTTGCAGTCCTGCATGACGACCACAGCTTCGCGAGCTACGTGCATCTTCAATCGGGGATACCCGTCTCGATGGGCCAGCGTGTAGCCGCAGGTGACCTGCTGGGAACCGTGGGCCTGAGCGGGTTCACGGAAGAACCGCATCTCCACTTCTCGGTTTCGACGCGCAACGACCGCGGATTTCCTGAGACGATACGCTTTCGCTTCGGCGCCAAGAAGGGCTTCGAACCGAAAGCGTTGCAGCGACGCTACGGCGCAAGTCCAGCAGCCACGGTCGCCATCGAAGTCCGCGTGAATGGCGAGGTGGTCGGCGAAGAACCTGTCGATCTGCCGAAAGGTGAGACTGCGGAGATTTCTGTTCGTGTTCGAAGCGGCTCCCGTTGGCAGGTGTTCGACCCAGCCAACCGTTCGCTGAAGATCGACACGCTGACACCATCGACCCTCAGGGTTGACGGAGCCCTCGTGCGGGCGAGCGCGTCGCCCGGATTCGAGCACTGGGATCTCGGTGGGATCGGGGGCGAGCTGCGCGTCGTCTTTCAGCAGGGCCGTGCGCGCAGCTGGAAGAATGTCCGCTTCACGTTCGGCGGCTACTTGCCGCCGGAGGAAATCCGCCGTTAGTCAACCGCCGCTGGTTCCCGTTGCGGAGCCCGCTCACAACGGCGCGCTGGGTCGAGACCCAAGGACTGCCTGGGCGCTCCCCTGCCCTGGATGCTGAGACGGTGCTGGCCTGAATTCGGCTTCCCCGCGGGATCCATACGGATGTATGGAACGCCGACGTGAAATCACTGATTTCTCGTGAACTTGAAGGCCAGAATTTCCATATGGCACGATGAAATGAATCCTGTTCTCGGCTATGAACTTCCCCCGGAGGGAATCAGTGCCGTCGAGCGAACTCGAAGACGACATCCTCGCGGCGATTCGTCGGATCGTGCGTGCCGTGGACCTTCGGTCCCGAGCGCTGGTGCGCGGTCACCGGGTGACCGGCCCGCAGCTTGTGACGCTTCGCGAAGTGGCGCGGATGGGGCCCGTTTCTGTGAGCGCGCTCGCGCGCGCGGTCAGCCTGAGCCAACCGACGGTGACCGGGATCCTGCACCGGCTCGAACGAGCGGGGCTCATCCGCCGCGAGCGAAGCGAGCGCGATCGGCGAAGCATCCTGTCGACCGTGACGGCTCACGGTGCGCAGGTGTTGAAGGACGCGCCGTCGTTGCTTCAGGACCGGTTCCTGCAAGAGCTCGCCCGCCTGGAAGATTGGGAGCGGACGCAGATGCTGGCCACACTCCAGCGAATCGCCGCGATGATGGATGCCGAAGACATCGACGCGGCCCCGCTGCTCACCACAGATTCCTTTCCTGCGGCGAACGAAATCCCGCACGCCATGTCCGACTTCTCCCCTAGCGCGAATCCGCGCAGCGACGAGGAAGAGGAGCGATCGGCCTGACGTAGCCCAGGCCCCCGCTGACATCGATCGCGGGAACCCGGAAACGTCGCGTTGCGTTCCGTTCGTTCTCGCACTGACTCTCAACATCCCCAAGGAGATTGCTTCCCGTGTCCAAGATCTGGTCCTCGAATACATACCAGGCAGTGTTGTCCGCCATCGCAGCAAGCTCGGCGGCCGCCGTCGTGGCAACGCCCGTCGTTGCCGCACCGCTCGACGAAATTGTCGTCACGGCCACTCGTCGCGAGACGACGCTCCAGGACGCGCCGCTCACCGTCGAAGCGATCGACCAGAAGCGCATCGACGAGCTGAACATCAAGAACTTCGATGACTACGTGCGGTACCTGCCGAACGTCACGATGGGCGGGCGCGGGCCCGGCCAGTCGGAGGTCTACCTGCGGGGCATGTCGATCGACTCGGTGACGGCTCTTCTGTCCGGAGCACAAGGCGTGCAGCCTAACGTGGCCATCTACCTCGATGAGCAGCCGGTCACTGCTCCGAGCCGGAATCTCGACGTCTACGCTGCCGACCTCGCGCGCATCGAAGTGCTGGCCGGGCCCCAGGGCACGCTCTTCGGCGCGAGCTCCCAGGCCGGAACCGTGCGGCTCATCACGAACAAGCCCGACGCATCGGCCTGGGCGGCCGGCGTCGACGCAAGCTACTCGATGACGAGGAAGGGCGACCCGAGCAACTCGTTCGAGGCCTACATCAACGCGCCCATCATCGAAGACGAGCTTGCGATTCGCGGCGTCTTCTACCGTGCGAAGGAAGGCGGCTACATCGACAACGTCGCGGGCACGTTCACGCCGGATCCATCCATCAACCCGACCCTGCCGGCCAACAATCCCGCTGTCGCGACCTATCAAGCCGCGAGCAACGCGGCGCTGGTCGAGGACGATTTCAACGAGGCCACCTACACCGGCTACCGCATTTCGGCGAAGTGGGATCCGACGGAGGACCTCACCGCGACGGTCACCTTTATGAACCAGCAGCTCGACGTGGACGGCGTCTTCGATGTCGACCCGACGCTGGGCGACCTCGAAGTGGCGCGCTTCTTCGAGGACGAGCTCGAGGACGATTTCTACCAGGCCTCGTGGACCCTTGAAGGCCGCTTCGAGATGCTCGACGTGATCTACGCCGGCTCATTCCTCGAACGGGACATCACGCAGTCCGTCGACTACACGGGCTACAACAACGTGGGCGCCTTCATCAACTACTACACGTGCACGTACGCGGCGGTCCGTCAGTGCCTCGACCCGACCAAGGGCTTCCTCGGCAAGCAGGAGATCTCGCGCCAGACCCACGAGATCCGCATCACGACGCCGGAGGACAATCGCTGGGGCATCGTCGCCGGCGTCTTCTACGACGACTTCGAGCTGGAGACCCGAGACGAGTACGCCTACGTGGCGACACCGCAACTCGGCTTCTTCCCGAACGCGCCGATTGAGACCGCGAACAACATCGACAACGGCGTCCGACCAGCCCCGATTGCGTTCTTCAACGACATCACGCGGACGGAGCAGCAGATTGCCGTCTTCGGTGAGTTTTCCTACGACGTGCTCGATTCGCTGACGCTGGCCGTTGGCGCGCGCTGGTACGACATCGAGAGCGATTTCGAAGGTTCCTCCAACTTTGCGAGCGGCCCGTTCCAGACATCCGACCATGTTCGCGCCCAGGGGCCTAACGGCGAGACCGCGGCTCCGTTCGGAAGCGGGGGACGAGACTACGACCTCTCATTCGGCCACACCGGAGACCCGCTCGACCAGGACGATGTGATCTTCCGCTTCACGGCTAGCTACACGACACCCGACGACAACCTCGCCTACTTCACGTGGTCCGAGGGATTTCGGCCCGGCGGCTGGAACCGCGGCGGGGGAGCCCCCTCGACGAACACCTCGTTTCCCACCGTCCCGGTAACGTACGATACGGACGAGGTGACGAACTGGGAGGTCGGCTACAAGGCCGTCCTTATGGACGGCGCGATGTCGTTCAACGCCGCCGCCTACTTTGTCGATTGGGAGGACATGCAGGTCGCGCGCTTCGATCCAGTAAACGTCTCGATCCTGACCTTCATCGACAACTCGGCGGACGCCGAGATCCTGGGCCTCGAAGTCAATCTCGTCTGGGCGGTCACCGACGGGCTGACGCTCTACGGCGCGTTCTCGTACAACGACACCGAGCTCAAGAGCACGAACTCGCAGGTGATCGAACTGGTCCCGGTCGGGAGTTCACTCGCCCTTGCGCCGAAGTACCAGGTCACGGCACGCGCTCGCTACGAGTGGACATGGCAGGAATACGACCTCTTCGCCCAGCTCGGCATCCAGCACTCGGATGATGCGAACTCGTCGATCGTCGTCGCGGACCGGCGTGCGCAGGACGACTACGCCACCGTCGACTTTCAGCTCGGCGCCAGGTGGCAGGATTTTGGGCTCTCGTTGTTCGTCGAAAACCTGACCGACCAGCGGGCGCAGCTCTTCTTCAACGTGCAGGACGATTCGCCGCGTATCACCATCAACCGACCGCGGACGATCGGCGTGCGGTTCTCGTACGATTTCGGTGAGTGAGGCAACCGCTCCCACCGTCACTGAAGACGCTCCGGACCCTACCGCCCGAGCGAAGGCTTTCCTTCGCTCGGGCGACTTTTCCTCCGCTCTCGAGGTCGTCGACGGGCACCTCGGCGAACGGCCTTCCGACCCCGAGGCGCTCTACCTACGTGCAGTGGTCAAGCGGTACCAGCAGCAGACCCTCGATGCGCTCGAGACACTGAGCCGGCTGCACGCACTGCGTCCAGCGCATGCCCGTGGCTATCAGGAGGTCGGCCACAGCCAGCGCACCCTGAGCGTGCCGGCCGCGATCGCGTCCTACGAACAGGCGGTTGCGCTCAATCCGGAGCTACTCGCCAGCTGGCGTGCCCTCGTCGAGCTGCATGCAAAGAATGGCGACTACGAGGCCGCCGCCGCCGCAAAGCAGGAAGTCGAGCGCCTCGGGCAATGGCCGCCCGAGTTGGTCAGCGCTTCGAGCCTGATGCACGACGGGAAGCTCTGGCAGGCGGAACAGCTCGCCCGCGCGTTCCTCAAGCGCAACGGCCACCACGTGGAGGCGATGCGGCTGCTGGCCGCTCTGGGCCTCCGAGCCCAGGTGCTCGACGACGCCGAGTTCCTCCTGGAGAGCTGCCTCGTCCTCGAACCCGAGCACCGGCTGGCCCGCTACGACTACGTCGACGTCTTACAGAAGCGGCAGAAGTTCGAGCGCGCGCTCGAAGAGGCGAAGAAACTCCGCGAGTTGGAACCCGACAACGCGGCGTTCGAAATCACTTACGCCAACCAGACCATGGCCGTGGGAGACTTCGACAGCGCCATCGCCCACTACGATGCGGTGCTTGCGCGCTTCCCGGATGCGCCCCAGGTCTCGCTCATGCGAGGCCACGCCCTGAAGACCGTGGGCCGATCGGGAGAAGCCGTGGCCGCTTACCGACGAGCCGCCGCTGCAAAGCCCGACTTCGGTGACGCTTATTGGAGCCTTGCCAACCTGAAGACGTACCGATTCAAGCGGTCCGAAATTTCGCGGATGCGCGAGCAGGAAGCAGCCGATGGCACTTCCCTCTCGGACCGCATCCACCTCTGCTTCGCTCTTGGGAAGGCACTCGAGGACGCTTCTGAATTCGATGAAGCGTTCGAGGCCTACGAACGCGGCAACCGGCTCAAGAAGGCCGAGCTCCGCTACGACTCGGAGCGCATGGACGTGGAGCTGCGCGCCCAGCAGCGCGCCTGCACGGCCGATCTCTTGGAGCACCACGCAGACGGCGGCTGCCCGGACCCGGCTCCGATCTTCATCGTCGGGCTCCCGCGCGCCGGATCGACACTGCTCGAACAGGTCCTCGCTTCCCACTCGCAGGTCGACGGCACGCTCGAGCTTCCGAACGTGCTCGCGCTCGCGCACCGACTGAACGGCCGGCGCCGCTCGACCGATGAGCCACGCTACCCCGGGATCCTGCACGAGTTGCCGACCGAAAAGCTGAGGTCATTTGGCGAGGCCTTCATCGAGGACACACGCATCCATCGTCGAGGCGCGCCGTTCTTCACCGACAAGATGCCTAACAATTTCCGGCATGTGGGCCTCATCCACCTGATGTTGCCTAACGCCCGCATTATCGACGCTCGCCGGGAGCCGATGGCATGCTGCTTCAGCGGATTCAAGCAGCTCTTCGCCGAGGGGCAGGAGTTCAGCTACGGGCTGGAGGAGATCGGTCGCTACTACCGCGGCTACGTCGACTTGATGGCATACTGGGATCAGCTGCTGCCGGCCAAGGTCCTCCGCGTTCAGTACGAAGACGTTGTCGCCGACCTCGAGGCACAGGTGCGACGACTGCTCGACTTCCTCGGCCTGCCCTTCGAAGAAGGGTGCCTCGCCTTCCACAAGACCGAGCGTTCCGTCCGGACCGCGAGCTCGGAGCAGGTGCGCCAGCCGATCTATCGGGAGGGGCTGGAGCAATGGCGCCACTTCGATGCCCATCTCGACCCACTTCGGGATGCCCTCGCACCCCAGGCAGGAGCCGACCAGTGAGCGAGGAGACCCCGGGCACCGCACGCGCGACGATCGACCCCGTCGTCTTTCCTGTTGCCGGAATCAGCGTGGTGGCCGTCCTCACGTGGTCGCTGCTCGACCGGGAGCGCGCGAGCTCGTTCTTCGCCGCCAACCAGGACTGGATCACCGAGAATCTGGGGTGGTTCTTCACGCTAGGCATCGCGGTCTTCCTGATCGTTCCGATCGCCTTGTCGTTCGGACGGACGGGACGCCTACGGCTCGCATCTTCCGAGGACGAGCGACCCGACTACGGGCGCCTCACCTGGTTCTCGATGCTATTCAGCGCTGGGATGGGCATCGGCCTGCTCTTCTACGGAGTCGCTGAGCCCATCATCCACTACGCGGCACCTCCCAATGGAGGTGCGAGCGACGCGCAAGCGGCCGCGGAGGCGATGCGCGTCACCTTCTTCCACTGGGGGATCCATGCTTGGGGGGTCTACGCGCTCACCGCGCTGTCGCTCGGCTTCTTCCACTATCGCCGCGGTGAGCCGCTGGCGATGCGATCCATGCTGCGGCCCGTGCTTGGCAGCTTTACTCACCGGTGGCCGGGAAAGCTCGTCGACGTGCTTGCGGTCTTCGGAACGCTCTTTGGCCTAGCAACGTCCCTCGGACTCGGCGCGATGCAGATCAACGCAGGGCTCGACCGACTCTTCGGGATTCCGATCGGCTTGCCCGCCCAGGTGACCCTGATCGGCATCATCACCCTCGCAGCGATGGCGTCCCTCCTCACAGGCCTCGACCACGGCATCCGTCGACTCTCGGAGTTGAACATCAGCCTCGCCGCCGTACTCTGGACCTTCGTGTTGGTGTTCGGCCCGACGGCCTACATCCTGACCGAATTGCCGGCACACTTCGTCGGCTACGTCGCGAGTATCCCGGCGCTCACCGTCGGGTGGCTCTCCTACGGACCCGCCGAGTGGCAGAAGGGCTGGACCCTCTTCTACTGGGCGTGGTGGATCTCGTGGGCACCCTTCGTCGGGATCTTCGTCGCGCGGATCTCACGCGGGCGGACCGTGCGGGAGTTCGTCGCTGGTGTGCTGGGCGTCCCGACGCTGGCCACGCTTGTGTGGTTCGGCGTGCTCGGTGGCGCCGCATTCGAGAGCGAGCTTCAGGGTATCGGCGGGATCGCGTCGGCTGTCGAGGCCAATTTCGCGACCGCCATCTACGCACTGCTCGAGCAGCTTCCGGGAACGCCAATCTCGTCTGGTATTGCGGCCGCCGTCGTCGCCCTCTTCTTCATCACCTCGTCCGATTCGGGCTCCTACGTCGTCGACACTCTTGCTTCCGGCGGGCACCCCGACCCGCCGGTCTGGCAGCGGATCTTCTGGGCCAGTGCGGAGGGCGCCGTCGCTGCGGTGCTGCTCGCGGTGGGCGGTCTCGGCGCGCTGCAGTCGGCCGCCATCGCTACCGGTCTCCCGTTCTGTGCGGTCCTGCTCGTGGCCGCGGGCTGCCTGGTCCACGCGATCCGCAAGGAGCAGAGCCAGCGCACCGAGACCGACTGAGAGGCGGCCTTGCGGAATCGTTGCGCGAACAGCCACATCGCGGGCGCGATGGGTCTTGGCCTCGGCGACCGTGCCCGCTCCGCCCCGTTCGACGACTAGCTACGCCACGGGTCCGATAATGTCCTGGCGCGCTGCGTACGACCCCAAGGAACCTCTCGAGACCAACCAGACCGGTGGGATGAACAGGCCGAGCGAAGGCTCTGGCAGGATCCGAGTCACTGCCGGAGATCAGCTGTTGCCACACTCGAACCTGCGTGGCCAGTGTTGAGAAGAACCGGCTCTATGACGTTGCTCCGTCCGATCAGGGAGCCCCGCGTTTCCTGTCGGCTAGAAGAACTTCTTCGCAAGGTCGAGAACGTCGTCCATCGCGCTGTCGTTTGCGTCCCCGCGGCCACCGGAGCCGCCTAACAGTCCGCCGAGCAGACCGCCGAGCAAGTCTCCGCCGCCTCCACCCTGAGGCTGTAGCGCGGCGCCGCTTTGGGATTGTTTGCTGAGCGCGCCCATCGCGAGCGACGCGACCATCGGCAACAACTGCTTCAACAAGCCCGAGTCGAGTCCGCTCGACTGCGCGGCATTCCCGGCCACGTTCCGGCTGACATCCTTCGATCCGAAAATGTGTCCGAGGATCGCGTTTCCGTCGAGACGCGTGCCGGGCTCCGAGATCGCTTCGGGGCGGTCGATGTAGCGCTCGTGTGCTCCAGAGCCGAGCGCCTTGGTCAGGGACTCGAGCCCGCTCGCGCCCTGGCTGTTGCGTGCTAGCCCCTTCGTCACGGCCGGTAGAAGCGCTTCGAGCCCGGTCGCAGCGTCCTGTTGGCCGATCCCCGCACTGGCAGCGAGTTGTCCGATGATTTCAGGATTCGATAGAAGATCTTGGAGATTCACATTTGGCCTCTTCTGCAGTTGGGGTTCCCAGAGTTCAATTGGCTTGTGTAGCATGCAGCCGAGGATGCGGTTCGCGCAACCGTGAATTTCGAAAGCTGAAAGGAGAGCACCGATGGGTTTGTTCGATTTTGTGAAGGACGCTGGCGAGGGCCTTCTGGGCAAGCTGACGGGTTCGGTCGAGGAAGATTCGGCTGCCGTCAAAGGACGCGTGCAGGATCTCGGGCTCGGTGTCGAGGGATTGAAGGTCAAGGTCGAGGGCGACCGCGCAGTCTTGCAGGGCAAGGCCAAGGACCAGGCGGAAGCCGAACGAGCGATTATCGCCGCCGGGAACGTTCCGGGAATTTCGCAGGTCGACGATCAGCTGGAAGTGGCTCAACCCGCGGCGCCTTCGCAGTACTACAAGGTGAAGAGCGGGGACTCGCTCTCAAAGATCGCCAAGGAACACTACGGGGATGCGATGAAGTACCCGCAGATTTTCGAAGCGAACAAGCCGATGCTCAAGGATCCGGACAAGATCTACCCGGGACAGGTTCTCAGAATTCCACCGCTGGACTGACCTCGCTGCCCTGCGCGGAGCGATCGACATCGGACCACTCGGACAACACAGACGAGGAGACAGATTTGAAGCGAACACTGACCCTGGTGATGATTGTGACGGCGATGGTATTTGCGCTGGCCTGCGGCGGAGAGGACAAGGACGCCGCCAGCGATGCCGCTGCCACGGCACCGGAGAGCCTAGGTGAGGCGGTCGATCACGCTTCTGACGCCGCGGACTCGATGGCAGAGAGTGTGGAGGACGTTGCTGCAGAGGCCGCGGTCGTCGTCGATGCGGTGGCCGCGTGTCGCGGATTCGCGGAGAGCGGCGATTGGGCGCAGGCCCTCGATGTTTGCACGAAGGCGCACGAGCTGATGCCCGACGATCTCGCGCTTGAGCACGCGCTGCAACAGGCCCAGGCGGCAGCCGGTAACTAGATCGCTGGCGGTCGATTCAGTCGGGGCGCCTGCTGCTCAGTTTGGCCTTCGCTTCTGCAGTGGAGCCTTGGGTCTGGACCCGGATTCGCTCCCATGGGTCGTATACATGCTCCGTCTAGGGAGGTGCGAGCTGCTTGATTGACCGGCCACGGCGAGAGAGCCTCCACAGGGCCCGGACGGTCTGACGACGAGCCGTCATTGCTCGCGCGAGTCGGCTGACACAACCGCCGGTTCTGGCCCACGTACTCAGGACGCTTTCTCGTCGGTTCGTGCTCTGCCCTGCAATCCGGCCGCACGGCATTCCGGACTATCGACTCGAAGTGAGCGCGATGCATCCAGCGAGCAACGGACTTACGAACAATCGCTTCGATTTCGTCTTCGCAGTCTCGGCGCTCCCGGAGCCCGCCCTGGCTGGCCTGCTGCTGATGGCCCTGCCCTTCGTTCAATGGGTGAGCGCACGACAGTACGACCGGTAGCCATCTCCGCCTAGCGCTTCGTCCCCTCGAAGACCAGATGGTCGTACGGAATGCGCAGGAAGTCGGAATACACCTGGCTCTCTACCTCGGGAAAGACCCGTTCCGCGAGTCGAAGGTAGTCCGACGCCGCGCGAACGTACTCCCCCCGGTCGAGCGAGATCAGCCAGCGGGAGAGCATCCTTTGGTCGTCGAAATAACAACCGTCGAAGGTGACGAGCCGGCCGCCCGGCCGTAGAGCCATGGCGGCGGTTCGCATCAGTCGCAGTGCGTCCTCGTCGTCGAGGTGGTGGAGCATGCCGGAGGCGATCACGATGTCGCAGCGCCCCCCCAGGCTTCCGAGCGACATTTCGGCGACCGCCGCGCAGGTGAAGTGCCCGCGCGTACCGTACCTCAAACGAGCGGCCTCGATGTAGGACTCACTCAGGTCGAAGCCGTGGTAGTCAACGTCCGGCAGCCGGTCGAGGATGTCGGCAACGCCGCAACCGATGTCGAGAATGCAATCGCCCTCGGCCGCACGAATGTGGGCGTCCACGAAGCGACGCTGCTGGTGGTCGGGGAACAGGAGCTGCTTGAACGAGCGGAATGCTCGCGGCGAACTCAGGATCGCTCGCGGATCGCCTCGCGCCATGATCAGTTCCGCGCCTTCTTCGGCCCCGTCCAGCGATCGGGACTGGCATCGATCCGGTCGCCGAGAGAAGCGGTCATTGGGCGACGGTAGCGGCGGAGCTACCGTAAGGCACGGCTTCGCTCGGCGAGCTGGGAAACGGGGCGGAGGAAAACGAGTGCCGCTCGAGGTCGTGACTGGAACCGTGCACCGTGACGAGGACTACGGCCTCGCCCCCGAGGTTGTCGAGGCCGTGCACCAGATGGAACAGCGCCACTTCTGGCACGCGGCGCGCAACGATTGGATCCTCGCTGCGCTGCGCAGCCAGGGCGTCTTGCCCCCCGCTCGTTTCCTCGAGGTTGGCTGTGGCCGCGGAGCTGTGGCGGTTGCGCTGGCAGCAGCCGGCTACCGCGTGACCGGCGTAGATACCTCGCTCGAGCACGTGCAACTGGCCGAGCGGCGGGACCCTGAGATCGATTGGGTCGTCGCCGAGGTTGCGAACCTCCCAGAACGAGTTCCCTACCAGGCCATCGGTTTCTTCGACGTGCTCGAGCACCTCGACGACCCGTCGCATCTGGTCGAGCAGGCCCTGAGCTTCGCGGCCCCGTCGGCGCTTATCCTCGCGACGGTGCCCGGCGATCCTTCGATGTTCAGTGCTGTCGACGAACTCTCGGGCCACAAACGGCGCTACGAGCCAGGCGAACCGTCGGCCTTGCTGGCGAGCCTCGGCCTTCGCGATGTCGTGGAGTACGGCCTATTCCGAGTCCTGCAGCCAGCTCAGCGCTGGCTGCGGCGCAACGTTGCCCGCTCGGCGGATCGGCTCGACCCCGAAGAGCGCATCGCGCTGATGCGCAGCGACCTGGCAGCGCCAGCGCCCGCCCTCAACGCCGCGCTGCGCCTGACTTGCTTCCTCGAGCAAAGCCTCGGCATCGAGCGCGCCGAAGGACGGCCCGGGGCCAGCCTGCTTGCTGTAGGCCGCATGCCTAACGATCGCGGCGGAACAGGGAGCGAAGTAGCCCGAGAAGGCTGAACCCCGCAGCCATCCAACTCAGCTCCGCCAGAGATGGAACGTGTACTCGGAGCGGAAGGGAAGGAAGCCGAGCTCAAGATGGGCGCGTTGGGAGGCGTGGTTCATGACCTGGGTAGACATCTCCACGCGCTCCACACCCAGCGCATCGGCACGCCCGAGTACCGCGAGGGTGAGGGCCCGATGGATCCCCTGTCTCCGCTCGGAAGGCAGAACACCTGCCAGCGGGATCTCTGCCGACCTCGCGCCCAAGATTCGCAGCGTGACGAAGCCCGTCAGATGACCGTCGCTCTCGCTGACGAGGACTTCGTCAGCGACGCTCTCCTCCACGCAGGAACGGTACGCCCAGTCCGGGTATACCTCGTCTACGGCGGTCCGGTCGAGCCTGGGGTCTGTGTGGTAGTGGCCGACGTAGCCGCGGAACGCTTCGCTCGCAATCTCGCTCACGTGCGTTGCGTCGGCGGGTGCTGCAGGCCGAACCGAAGGCGCATCCGCAGCTTCGGAGGGGCGCTGGGCCGGGTCGCAGGCGAAATGGATCATCGCATCCATCAGACGTGCGCCCGCACTCTCGAGTCCATGCACTGCTGCCGGATCGCCCGTATCACATCTCGCGATGAGCAGCTCTACATCGTGCGCGCTGCAGAACGCCAACGCGTCAGCGAGTTTGCCGTCGTGCGCTGCGTCCCAGCGGGCAGTCGCCACGCCGAAGCGTTTCCGCTCGAGGGGTGCAAGCACGGGGCCCGAGCTGGTCATGCCTGTTCAACCTGGTCCGAGCCGCGGCTCGGATCATCCGCGGGTCGCTCCCAGACCGAGAACTGTTCGTTCATGCTCACGTACATGCGTCCAATATAGGTGCTCAGGATCCCGAGGAACAGGAACAGCATGGCGAAGAAGAACGACACCGAGGTGAATAGCGATAGCCAGCCCTCGGGCGCTTGCTGCTCCATGAGCGCCCGGATCATCAGGCCGGCTCCGAGGAGGACGGCAAGCATCGAGACACTGAAGGAGCCGGTGACGGCGAGCCGAAGCGGCAACTGCGTGAGGCTCGTCAGGTGGGAGACCCATAGAGACACGAGCGTGAAGAGGCTATAGGTCGACGCACCGCGCGTTCGGGTGCGATGCTCGACCGGAACCTCCCCGATCGAACTCGTCGCACGGAACACGAGAGCATCGATGAAGGGGTAGGAACTCTGGATGGCTCCGAGCCATCGTGCGAAGTCTCCGCGCAAGGCTCGGACGTTCGTGATCGGGATCTGTCCGCGGTTGTGGAGGGTGAGCTTCGAGACCCAACGGTTGAGGCGCGATGCCAAGCGCCGGACGAGTGCATGCTCGCTCTGGATGAACCGGCCGTAGACGATGTCCAGGTCGCGCTCGCGAAGCGACGAGGCCACAGCGAGCACCGCAGAGGGTGGATTCTGGCCATCGTCGTCGACGGTCACGACCACATCTCCGCGTGTCGCCCGGAAGCCTCTGAGCGTGGCGCGATGCTGACCGACGTTGCGAGCCAGATGGATCGATCGAACGCGATCGTCCTCACGACACAGGCGATCGACGATGGGCCCGGCGCCGTCAGGAGAATCGTCGTTCACCAACACGATCTCAAAGCCACCGATGGCGCCAAGGCTCTCGCACAGCTCCACGACCGTCGACTCAAGGGAATCCTCGGATCCGTAGACGGGGATGACGACGGAGAGAATGCAGTCACCTGACATCCAGGAACTCCAGGACCCGGCCTGTCACCTCGTCGCACTCTTCGTTGGTCATGTTGAAGAACAGCGGGAGTCGCACCAGACACTCCGTCAGTCGCTCGGACCAGGGAAGCGAGCGGCCCGAGGCGTGGAATTTCCGGCCCATGGGCGAGCTATGCAACGCGACGTAGTGGAAGGGAGTCAGGATTTCGTGTTCCTGCATGAATGCGATGAACGCTGCGCGTTCCTGGGGCCGTCGAAAGACGATGCCGAACAAGTGCTGGTTCGGTGTGTTCTTCGCGTGCCCGCGGATTCTCTTTGCGCCGATCCGCTCGAGCGGCGTATCCAGCTCCCGCGCATAGCGCTCGAAGAGCTCGCGCCGGCGTGCCTGGATGCGATCAAGCTGGTCGAGCTGGTCGACCAGGTACGCGGCATTCAGATCCGAGAGGGCATAGCTCGACCCGATGTCCACCCACGTGTACTTGTCGACGGCTCCATCGAGGAAGTGCTGGCGGTTGGTGCCCTTGTCACGGATCGTCTGCGCCCGGTCCAGGTACTGATCACCGCCGATCACCAACGCGCCGCCCTCCCCGCAGCCGACGTTCTTGGTCTCGTGGAAGCTCAGGGCGGCGAGCGGCCCGAAGGTTCCGAGCGGCTGGCCGTCGAAACTGGCACCGATGGCCTGGGCGGCGTCTTCCACCACAGGAACCCTGTCACAGAGATCAATCAAACTCGGCAGGTCGCAAGAGTTGCCGGCGTAGTGCACGGCGACGACCGCTCGGGTGCGGGGTCCAAGCAGCTTCTCGACTTCGTGAAGGTCGAGATTGCCGTTCGCATCCACGTCCGCAAAGACCGGCTGGGCGCCTCGCAGTGCGAAAGCGGTGGCCGTGCTGACGAATGTGTAGGACGGGAGGATCACCTCATCGCCCGGGCGGAGGTCGAGTAGCAGTCCCGCCATCTCGAGCGCATGGGTGCACGACGTCACCAGCAGCGAGGGACAGCCGAGTCGCGCCTCGAGGTGTTCCTCGCATTCGCGTCCGAAGGGTCCGCGCCCGGCCAGATGGGCGTTCTCCCGAATCGCCCGAACGAGCCGTTCGGTCTCGCTACCCAGGTAGACCGGCTTGTTGAACGGGATCATGGGCGGGTCCTGCGTTGCGAAACTAGCCCGGGCTTCCGTCCGGGACGTCGGAAGGCCGGCTTCCTTCTGACTCGGATGCCGACTGTAAGTGGCTGGGCGGGTCTCCGCCAATGGACGCGCGAAGCGTCAAGGTGGCGTTGGGTGTTGGCGGTGGGCGTCCCAGGACAGGAGCGTCGCTACGGGCCGGCGCGGATACGCGCCGGTGACTCGGTAGAACGAGTAGCCGCCCACACGGGCGTCGAGCTTCGTGTTCTCCTCGAACCAGCGGACGCCAGCGGGCCGAACGAAGACGAGACTTCCAACGGCGGGTGTGAGGACCAGGCGCCGAGGTAACGATTGGTGGTTCGGGCTGTCCTCGGCGAGTTGCGATAGCCCGAAGAGCGGACGGTCGCTCAGGTACCGGAGATCGAAGCCGAATCCCAGCGCGGCGACCGTCTCTCCGGGGGGGCTCCAGTGCTCCAGGTATCGAACGGCCTCGCGCTGATGCGAGAGCCAGCGACCCGTAGGAACGGGATCCAACCCCTTCCAGCCGGACCACTCCGCAGTGATCAAGGTGAGATCCCCGTAAGCCACGTAACGAGCGGTCGTCCCAAGCGCAGTGAGCACACAGGCGAGGGCGACGGTCAGCGCCGAAACGCGCACCCATGGGATTCGCTCGTCACGAGCCCATTGATAGAAGCGCGCCAACCCGATCCCTAGGACGACGGCGAAGCACGCCAGCCCGGGCCACAAGTATCTGAGGTGTGGTTCCGGAGCAACGATCAGCCAGGCTCCGAAAAGGAACCAGCCGAACGTGGTCAGGATCCAGAGCGGTCCCCCAGGCTCATCCATCTTCCAGCACGCGACGCTGGCAAGGACCATCAACGCGATGGGCAGAAAGGAATTGCCGATGATCAGGCTGCCGAGGATTCGCCAATCCAAACCCAGAAATCCGAGGCCGGTGGCGCCCGCGTAGTCTTTGGGCGCTGCATCGGCGGGCGTCAGAGCACCGAGGATCCAGAAGTTCGCGAGCAGTACCGCGCCGCCGATCGCGCAGATCACGACAGCATCCATGAGCAGTCCGGGGCGGTGGCTCCTCCGCAGCCATGCGCACACGAGCAGCGCGGGGAAGATCACGGCGCAGTTGACCCGGGTCGCCGCAATCAGGCCCAGAAGGAGCCCGCATAACATCCAGCGAGCGACACGATGTCTGTCGATGTCCTCCCATGCAGCGACGGCGAGCAGCACGAGGAGGAATACCGGAATCGCTCCGTGCGCGGTCCCGGCCAACACGAGCGTGCCCGGAAGGCCGAGCATTGGCGCAGGAATCAGCCAGGCCGCCGCCGAGGTCCCGAGGTGATCCCGCCCCCAGCGCAAGAGGAGGGCAACCACGCCCACCAGCGAGAAGAACGGGAAGAGTCGCTGCGGCCACACGATCTGGCCCGCGATGCTCGTGATCGCTGCCTCGACCAGGGTATGGAGCCCCCCTGTCGTCGCGGCCGGTGCCATGGGGTACAGCGAAGATCCGGCGCCCTCGAGCATCGGCTGGATACCAAGCAGAATCCAGGCCTCATCGATGCTCAGCGCGAGCAGGAATACCGCGGCAAGGGAGAGCCCGAGCGACAGGACGATTCCACCGCACAACAAGACGTTGAGCGCGCGTTCGAGGGGGGGGCTCATCTCGGGGGAGCGTACGTGCGCGCAGGGCAGAGCGCCGGCTCGTATTCAAGCACCAGCCGGTCGATCATTGTTGCGCGTTCTCACGAAGAGCCCCGCCGTCAGTTTCGAGATCAATGTCGCCTGAGGCAATCTTCCAGTGAACGCCTGCCGTGACCGGTTTCCTGCGTGTCGGCTGATCCTGGTCTGCGACGACGGCTACTCGCCGAGCCGAGCCGCGGCCAGCCTCCGCCCGGTGGTGGAGGCGCGGCGCGCTCAACGCAGGGCGTCTACCTCTTGCACGCGTCGGGAACCGCCGCGTCGGAGGAGGACGGCTGCCATCATCAACCCGCCCGCGAGCAACAGCTCGGCCTGCGGCTCAGGTACCAGCAACGGGCTGTAGTCGAAATTCGAGACGGAGCCGAGCGAGTCGGTCGCGTTCGGTAGCACGATCTGCGTGATCTCCGCGGTTTTCGAGAAGTCCATCAGCACATACTGGACGGTGCCACCTCCGTAGGTACCGGGCCCAGCGGGCAATCCGCTTCGGCACGGGCTCAGTTCGAGCAGTACCTTCAACGTGCCGAAATCCGCGAAGGTCTCCGCATGCATGGAGCCCGGGCTCGAGACCGTCGGGTCTGCGTCGAACGTGTAGTTGAGGTCCGTCGACGTCCCTTGGTTTTCCTTGGTTCCCGAATGCGGAGAGTTTCCGCCAACCTGGCCGAAGGCGACCGTCTCGGTCAGTGCGTCTGTCTTAAAGTTCAACGCAGAGGCGGGAATCGACAGGAGCGTCAACAAGAGCGGAGCGACGAAACGAGCATTGCCGAACTGCACAGCGTTCTCCTCCGGCGGGCTGGTCCGCGGCTTAGGTCAGTGGTGATTCACACTCGGAAATGGCAAGAAGATGCTGCAACCTGCGTTTTAGCGGGTTGCAGCATCAGGTCTTCAGGCCCCCCGCTACCAAAGAAAACGCTCGGAGCGCGAGAGCGCTCCGAGCGTTTTCGTGTTGCGCGCCTGGGCAGACGCGCTGAGTGCGAACGCTCAGTCGGCGACGGAAGCCGGAATCCAGCTGCCGTGGAACCCGCTCGGGATTCGGGGCAGCTCGATTGAAGCGACGGGCTCATTGTCCATCGTTGCGGCGTCCATGATCACGAACTGACTGGTGTCCGACTGGGCATCGTGCACGAACGTCATCAGGTATCCATCATCCTCGCCGTTAGGCGTCGCGGACGGGACGAACACCGCTTCTCCGCCCATGCGGCCACGACCCAACTCGATCTCTGTGCGCTCGCTCTTCTCGCGGTCGTACTTGAGGATGGCGCCCGATGCGTTCGCCGCATCGTCGGGGTCGGCGCCGAAAGACATGGCCATCATGTATCCATAGCGATGCTTCAATCCGATCACGCTGTCGGCGACGCGCGGGAATTCGGCAGATCGGTCGTCGATCTGCTCCTCGGAGACCTTCCCCGTCTTGGTATTGATCGTCCAGCGCCAGAGCTGCGGCGGCGAGAAGTCCATCGCCGACTCTCGCCAGATGTCTTTGAAGCGAGCGACATCGAGCACGATGGTGTCGCCTTCCTCGTACGAATTCATCGGGTGGAAGACATAACAGGGGTTGATGTCAAACCACTTCACCTGCGCGTCCGTGCCGTTGCGCGGCATCACCCCAAGACGTGAGGGATAGTCGTCGTCCCATCGGATGGGCATTTGACCACTCGCGGCCAATTGGATGTCGAAGACGGCAGGCAAGTCCATGAAGACGACGTGGTTCTCGGTGATGTTGAAATCGTGCATCATCGTCGGCCCACCGACTGTGATGTCTTCGCTCTGCACCAGCTTCCCATCAGCAGAGACCCGCAAATAACGCAGGTAGGGTTCGAACGCGGAGTAGCCGAAGGCGAGCAACTCACCGGTCACGGGACAGATCTTCGGGTGGGCGGTGAATGAGCCCTGGAGTGCACCACCAAAGTCCGTGGGGCCTACGGTCGATAGTTCGCCGTCCAGCACGTACGGGAAGTGACCTTCCTCGAGGGCGAGAATCTTGCCCGCATGACCGACGATGTGCGTATTCGCCTTCGAGGACTTCATGTCCATCATCACGGAAGGTTCAAGAATATCGACAGAAGGGTCCGCAATGAACGGGGTCTGCACATAACGGTTGCGGTACCACTCTGCCTTGCCGTCACGTAGGCGCACGCCGTGGATCATGCCATCACCGAAGAACGGGTGATCGCTGGTACCACTCAGGGGGTTCGCGCCATTGCGGACATAGCGACCGTCGAGCTCGCTCGGAATCGATCCGGTGACCTTCAACTCCGTGATCGTCTGCTCTTCGGTCACGGGCCGGCCGTTTCCGCGAAGATGGGCCGGGGTGGTGTCTTGTGCGGCTGCCATGGCTGGAATCTCCCTTTGGGGTGTCGGACGGTTTCATGCTAATACGCCTCACGACATAAATCTACCCGTGGTAGTTTAATTGGATGGCACAGAAAACGGCATCGCATCGCCCTCCCGCAGACACGCCGCGCAGGCCCGGCCGGCCCGCCGGGCGAACGACCGCAGACGGGGTCATCGCCGATCGCGAAATGCTGCTCCTGGCTGCCGAAAAGCGCATCCGAGAGAAGGGCCCGAGCACGTCACTCGAGGCGATTGCGATTGCGGCCGGCGTGACAAAGCCCACCCTCTACAGAGAAGTCGGCGATCGAGACGCGCTGGTGAATGCGCTCGCCGAGCGGCTAGCGGTCCGAATGTCGGAATCCGTCCAAGCCCTGGTCGCGGAGGCCTCCACCGAGCAGCAAGGGCTTCGGAGTCTCGTCGCCGGATACCTCGAGTTCGCTGCGTGCGACCGGCACCTCTACCTCTACGTCACCGCCGGTGGCAAACGCGACGATCGGGTCCAACAATCCTTGCTCCTCGCCGATGGCGCTGCCGCCCAATTCATCGAACCCATCACCGCCTACCGGTCCGCGCGCGGCGCCGATCCGGCCGTTGCGACGGTCTGGTCGTATGGGTTTCTGGGAGCGCTTCATTTCGCGACGCTCTGGTGGCTTCGCGACCAAGCCACCGACATCGACCTCGTGGTCGACCAGATCACTTCACTGCTGTGGTCCGGGATGGGCCTGGAAGATGCGATCCGTCCGACGCCGGGAGCCTAAACGCGACGAAGGAATCAGGACGGGTACGATTCCCGACGATGATGTCGACCTCCTGCTCCGTGCTATCGAGGCGGTCGCCCATGCACCGCCTAACACGCAATAGCCGCGCTCGAGCCGCATGATGTGGTCTTCGTGTTCCCTGGCACGGCCGATCGCTTGATCGTGGTAGGTCCGCCACGACCCGCGAGGGCGTCGCCGGTCTGGAGCTCTCAACGGGGTAGTGCGTGCCACTTCGTGTCCGATCCGCTTCCCCACCAGGTCGCCATTGCCCCATGACCGCAACTTCGACCCGCGGTGGCGACCCGGCCACAGCAATCCCCTGTAGGGGGAGCTGAATCATTCGCCGAGTGACGCCTCGATCGAGACAAGAATCGCATCGGTGGCCGCCATGAGGGCGTCGAACTCTTGGGTCGTGTGCCTCAGCTGGTCGTAGCGCGCTTCGAGAATGCTGAGGACGATCGCGGCGCCCTCCAGGAGAAGCCGAGCCCACGACGAGCGGGTTTCGTTCCACATCGAAGCGAACGTTCCCGTGATTGCGGCCGCAATCACGAGCTGCGCGAGGTTTCCTACCGGCCCGTGAAGACGGGCTTGCGCTTCTCCAAGATCGCGCGAACAGCTTCCTTGCCATCCTGGCTTCTCAACCCGCGGGCTGCGAGAGCAAGTTCATCGCGCAAGTGGGATTCGAGTTCGGCAGTCCCTGGATCGCTCGGGAGGTCGACGCGTGTCACCAGACGTTTCGTCTGCGTGGCGGCCACCGGCGCGACCTCGGCGATCTTCTCGCAGTACGCCAGGAATGCCTCGTCGAAGCGCTCGGCCGCGACGACTTGGCCGACGATCCCGAGCGCCAGTGCGGCTTCCGCATCGAGCATCTCCAGTTCGAGAAAGAAGCGCATGGCCCGTTCGTGTCCGATGGCGGCTGGCAATGTCCACGTGAGTCCGCAGTCCGGCGAGGTCCCCGCGCGTGCATAGCCGGGATGGAAGCGAGCCGCGGAGCTGGCGATTCGCATGTCTGCGCACATGGCGATGGCCATTCCGGCCCCGATTGCGATGCCGTTGACTCCGGCGATCACGGGCTTCTCGCAGCGGATTCGGATGCTCGTCACGAGGCGAACAGCGCGGTCGATGGTCTCTTCGGTCGAGCTGCGAGGTCCGCCCGTCTTCTTCCTCGGGCTGAGATCCGCACCCGAACAGAACGCGCTGCCTGCGCCGGTCAGTCCGACGACCCGAACCGTATCGTCGTCGGCTGCTTCCTCCACGGCTTCCGCAATCGCCTGCGTGAGCGCGTCGGAGAGTGCGTTCTTCTTCTCCGGTCGGTTCAGCCGGAGGATACGGACGCCATTCTGCGTCTCTTTCAACAGAACGGGTTCGGACGGGCCTGACATGGGAATCTCCTCTCAGTGGATGCGTCCCTGGAAGCGGCGCAACCGGGTCGAGATCGCGATCTATCTATGATACTAATTATTCCCGCACACACCCTCAAAGTACACCCGGGAGGACATGCGCGTGCCGACGTACCAGGGCCCCATATTCGACGCCGACAACCACTACTACGAGGCGCTCGATGCATTCACCCGTCACGTGCCCCGTCACATGCAGCGGCGCTGTGTCGAGTGGGTCGAACTCGAGGGCGGCAGGAAGTATCACAAAGTCGGTGACAAGATCGAACGGATCACCAATCCCACCTTCGATCCCATCTCCAAGCCCGGCGTACTGCGGGAACTCTACCGGGGCAATCCGCGCGGCCTGAGTGGTGCCGAACTGATTCGCTCGGGGCTAGAGCCACGACCTCCGGAATACATGGACCGCGACGCGCGGATCGCGAGGATGGACGAGCAGGGGCTCGACGCCGCGTGGCTCTTCCCAACCCTGGGCATTCTCTACGAGGAGCACCTCAAGAAGGACGTGGACGCGGTGTGCACGACCTTCGGTGCATTCAACCAGTGGCTCGAGGAGGACTGGGGGCTCAACTACCAGGGTCGCATTTTTGCGTCGCCTTACATCAGCCTCGCCGAAGTCGACTGGGCCTGTGCACAACTCGAGTGGGCGCTCGAGCGCGACGCACGCATCGTGGTGATGCGTCCGAGCGCCGTCTACACCCGAAACGGCCCGCGCAACCCAGGTCACACGGACTTCGATCCCTTCTGGGCGCGGGTGAACGAGGCCGGGATCACCGTTGTGACTCACATCGGCAAGACGCGCCACGCCAGCAACGGCTACGACGTCAAGAACCAGGACGCACTGGCGATGGGACCGAGGCCGAGCATCTCGAACTTCCACCGTGCGCGAAACATCAACGACTTCCTCGCCAGCCTGGTCTTCGATCGGTTGTTCGAGCGCTTCCCCAACGTTCGCATCGCATCTGTCGAGAATGGCTCGGAATTCTTGGGCGATCTGCTCCGCACTTTCGATCGCACCAAGAACCGGGTGGGCGACTACTTCAAGGACGACCCGGCCGACAGCTTCCGAGAGCACGTCTGGATCAATCCCTTCTGGGAAGACGACGTGGCCGAGGTGATCGAGCACATGGGGGCGGATCGCGTGATCGTCGGTTCGGACTGGCCCCACATGGAAGGGCTCGCGCACCCGCGGGACATCCTCGAGGAGCTCGAGGACATCCCTATTGCCGAGCAGGAGAAGATCCTCTTCACCAACGTCTCCGGGCTGAATGAACGGCGCCCGGCCTGAGGAAGCCATGACCGACACGAACGGACTCGATCTCATCTCACCGCAGGCCTACGGCGAGAGCGGCACTCCGCACGAACAGTGGCGCGAGTTGCGGCGTACGGAAGGGCTCCACTTCTGCGACCCGCCCGGGTTCGACTCCTTCTATCCCGTGGTCCGCCATCAGGAGATCTGCGAGATCTCCAAACGCCCGGGCGACTTCATCAACGCCCGCGGGATCGTCCTGGAAAGCGATGAACAAAAGGTGACGCTTCGCCAGGATCGAGAATTCGGCGAGATGCGTTCGATCATCGGGATGGATCCGCCCGAGCATCGCGACTATCGGCGGGTTGCCGCGCCGTACTTCACGCCGAGAGCGATCGGGGGCATCGACGGAATCGTCAAGGAGAGTGCGCGGGATCTGGTCGACAAGCTAGTTGCGGGAGCAAGCAGCGGCGAAGGCGAATGCGAGTTCGCCAATGAAGTTGCGGCCGCTCACCCGCTCCGTGTCCTGTCAACGATCCTCGGCGTCCCCCGCGAACAGGAGCCCCAGATCCTGAGGCTCACCAACGAACTCTTCGCCGGCGACGATCCCGACCTGCAACGCGAGGGCGATGACCGCGTCCAGGCCTTCGACGAGTTGGCCAAGGATTTGTTCGTCCTGTTCAGTGGAATCATCGCGGACCGGCGCGCCAACCCGAAGGATGATCTCGCCACCCTACTCGCGAACGGACAGGTGAACGGCGAGCCCATGGGTCCGATGGAGACCCTCGGCTACTACCTGATCACCTTCTCGGCCGGTCACGACACCACCAAGAATGCACTGGCTGGTGGCCTTCGAGCGCTCGCCGAACACCCGGACGAATTCGAGAAGCTGAAGGGAAACCCGGAGTTGGTGCCAAGCGCAGTCGAGGAGATCATCCGCTGGACATCGCCCGTGAACTACATGAAACGAGTCGTGGCCGAAGATCTCGAGTTCCGCGGCCAGCCGTTCTCTAAGGGCGACAGACTCGTGCTGTTCTACGCCTCGGCGAATCGTGATGAATCGGTCTTTGAAGACCCGTTCGAGTTCCGCGTCGACAGGAGCCCGAACCCCCATCTTGGTTTCGGTATCGGGGAGCACTTCTGTCTCGGTGCTCACCTCGCTCGGCTGTCCCAGCGCGCCCTGCTCGACGAGCTTGTGCGTCGCATCGATTCGCTCGAGCTCGCAGGGGAACCCGAGCAGATCATGTCGAGCTTCGTAGTCGGACTGAAGAAGCTGCCGATCCGCTACAAGGTGAACGAGACACCCTAGCGTTGTGCCGCAGGCTCCAGCCTCGATGACGACTCCTCACGAGCGAGCGACCGGAAAGCCTGTTCTCGCGCCTCCGCACGCCTGCAGCTTCCAACCTAGCTTCTCCGCGTTTCGGTACGTCTTGGTCGCTGGCGCAGGACAGGGAGAGCAAGCCTCGGGACTCACCGAGCGAAGAAGCAGCCACGATCGTCCTAGCCGATGATCACGTGACCATGCGGTCGGCAACGGGCCAAGTCCTTAGTGAGTTGCCGAACGTTGAGATCGTCGAAGAAGCCGAAGACGGCCTTGCGTCGATCACCGCGCGGTGTGACATAACACTCCGCGTCGGGTACCGAACCGATCGCTGGCGCGCAGTCGATATCTGCATCGCGATCGGCCCGAGTCGACGCGGTCGGCGGAGGTCACAGATCCGACGCGCTTACCTGCCCTTCTGAGCGAGACCGTACGACTCGTTCGTGGCCCGGCCGTCGCGCAGAAGAATTCGGAGCTTGCCGAGGACCTCGTCGTGCGCGGGATCGTGTCTGGGAACGCTCGTCGTGCGCTCGGCGACCTGGAGGCCGGCTCCGGCAACTGTTCGCCAATGATCCTGCTCTTCGCCGAGCATGCAGACGGCGAGTAGGTAGTACGGGAATGGGAACTTCGGGTGCATTCGGATGACGCGCCGATAGTGCGCGAGCCCTCCGGGGCTGCACTTCCAGGCGACGTCACCACTGTCATCCGTGATGACGAAGCCCTTCCGCCAGTTCCCGACGCCGCCCACAGAGGGGCCAACCCCAAGCGTGGTTCCGCCACTGAAGTCCCACGTGGCCGCGGTGCCATAGTAGTCGGCGATTCGCTGGGTCTCCGCATCGATTTCCGAGAGCCGCATGGTGAGCGCTGCGTTCTCATCGACGAGTGAGGCCGAGCGAGACTCGAGCTCCGCCACGCGCCCGCGCAGTCCGGCGGCTTCGCCGTCTAGCCGCGCGACCTCCACGCTGAGCTCGTGGTTCGCACCAAGTTCTCGTTGCTGGCTCAGCCCGCATAGAACGACGCCCATGATCAGGATCGACACGGCGACGGTCTCGAGGACGAGGTCCGAGGGCACCGCCCAGTGTGAGCGGAGAGGCTCCGGCACGAACGAGACAGAGCGCAGGTAGCTACGGACACGACTGGCTCCGATCAGGCCACCAAGGATCACCAGTGCAATTCCTGTCCAGAACATGAAGCCCTCCCCTCGATTCCCTTCTGGCGCTCGAGCATGGCCGCGTTTCTGGGTCGCGGGCGCCGTTGGATCGCCGATCTCTTATCGGCCAACGGGCTGCCCGGCTGGACCGGCAGGTGTCAGGCAATCGCGCAGTGCGTGCGCGGGGTCACACGGTTGCGACCGGAAGGCTTGTTCCTTGCTCCCTGGCCTCGGCACGCCTGCAGCTTCCAACCTATCTTCTTCGTGTTCCGGTGCGTCTTGGTCTCTGGCGCAGAACAGGGAGCGCCATGTCTCGGGACTCACCGAGCGAAGAAGCAGCCACGGTCGTCCTCGCCGATGATCACGCGATCGTACGATCCGCAACGCGCCAAATCCTTGGTGAGTTGCCGAACGTCGTAGTCGTCGAAGAGGCGGAAGACGGCCTTGCCGCGATCGCCGCGGTCAGGGCCCATGAGCCTGATCTGCTGGTGTTAGATGCCGCGATGCCGCTTGCGCGGGGAATCGAGGTCTTCGCAGAGGTCCGCCGATGGAGCCCGAGCACCAACGTCGTCTTGCTGACCGGGTTTACGTCGGTCGGCGTCTTGTCGGACTGGCTGAATGCGGGCGTCGATGGGCTGCTCCTCAAAGCGAGCCCGCCGGACGAGATGAAGAAATGTTTTGAGGCGCTTCTGGCGGGGTCGAAGTTTGTTGCGTCGGACGTTTCGGCCCTTCTTGAGGGCGCCGTCCCAAGGCCCGATCTGACGCCGCGCGAACGGGAGGTCCTTGCGCTGATCGCGTCCGGGCGTGCGAACGCGGGCATTGGCAAGCGCTTGTCGATCAGTCCGAAGACTGTCGAGAAGCATCGCGCGAGCTTGATGATGAAGCTCGACGTGCATTCGATCGCGGAATTGCTGGTCTATGCTTTGAAAGAGGGCCTGCTCGACGAGCACAAGCAATTGTGACTTTTCCCAAATTGGGGCATCTGCCCCATGGACAGGCGCCTGGCGAGAACACAGGATCGAAGTCGCGATGATCCGCTCCGTCTCTCGACTGGTTTTCCTCGTGTGGTTCTGGCTGCCCATCTCCAGCACTGCCGAGCCACACCTCGCGCCCGTTCTCCTGACCGCAGAGTCAGACACGCAGATCGAACTCGCCCCGCACACCCAGTTCTTTTTCGATCCCAGTGGTGAACTCGATGAAGCTCAAGTTCGCCTGCGATCCGACGACTTTGAGCCCGTGGCCAGCCGATTCATCGATTTCGGCCTACGCGAGGGCCGTGTCTGGCTGAGGTTCAGGCCACTGAACGCAACGCCGCATGAGGGTGTGTGGCGTCTGGATCTCAGGCGCCAATTTCTCGCTGATCTCAAGGTCTTCGCTCAGCGCGGGCCTGGACCACCGGAACTGCTTCTTCGCCATTCCCAGAGCGACAAGTTCTCAATTCGCCCCATCCGGGACCGGTACCTGGCGGTCGATGTCCCGATCCGATCCCATGAAGATCTGGAGATCTACGTCGGCTACGCCGGCAGTGCAACAACCTGGTTGCCGATGAAGATCTCCCCACTCGCAGCCTACGCCTCGGCTCATGCTCAGGAAGAACGAACAAACTGGGTCATCAATGGCGCGTTGCTCGCCATGATGGCGATCGCACTGGTGATGGCGCCGGTCATCGGCTGGCGAGTGAGTGCCTCATTGGTCGGCTACGTCATGGCTGGGGCCATGTTCGTCTTTCATGCCGAGGGATACACGTTTCAGTACGCCTGGCCCAACCGGCCGGGTCTGAATGAGCAACTGAATCTCCTATTTCTGTTGCTGATGGCGGTCACCGGGCCCGTCTTCGCGCGCGAGCTCTTCGACACTCGAAGGACCCTACCAAGCCTCGACCGATGGCTGAAGATTCAAGTCGGAATCGTCGCCGCACTGATCATCCTCTCGATTCCCATGTACCCGTTCACCTGGTTCCGCCTCACAGCTTATCCGGCCGTGGTCGTTGTTTCCCTTGTTCAGGTCGCAACCGGCCTGCTCGCACGCCGGGCCGGATTGCTCGGCCCGATTCCTTTTCTCGTCGGAGCAGGCTTCGTCCTGTTCTCCCTGCTCTTTTCGCTGATCGCCCACTTGAATTGGGGAACGATCAGTCTCGAACGCACACTGGATGTCGGCCAGATCGCACTGCTCTCGGAGACGATTGCGTTTGCGGGCGCCATCGTAGTTCGCGTATTGGGTTTGAGACGCGAACGGGACGACGCTCTGCGGGCCGAGATCACCGCGGCGCACGAACAAGTCCGGCTTGGCTCTGCACTTCGGGATACGCAACGCGACTACGACCGCGCGCAACAAATCGCCGAAGAGCGACGGGTCCAACTCTCTTCGGTCAGCCACGACATTCGACAACCGCTGATGGCATTGCGCCACGCCGTTTCTAGTCTCACGGACCACCATGACCCTGCCGCCAGTCAGGTCGCCGCGGCGTTCGACTACCTCGAAGACCTCGCTCGAAGCCAATCAGGCTTCGAACACGGCGAAGCGTCCAATCGCTCACGAGACGTCGAGACCTTTCCCGTCCGTGCGGTTCTCGACAATGTCAACGCCATGTTCGCGCGAGAAGCGAAGAGCAAGGCGCTTGATTTCCGCTATCGCCCAATCGACGCCGACATCCGCACGAGTGCGATCGCCCTCATGCGACTCGTGAATAACATCGTCGCCAACGCCATCCAACATACTGACGCTGGCGGCGTGCTACTCGCCTGCCGCCGTCGTGGAAAGATGCTTCGCATCGAGGTCTGGGACACCGGCCCCGGAATGGACACTGACGAACTCATTCGCGCCCGGCGGCCGCGGGAGAAAGGCGAGACGTCCGACGGCGACGGCCTGGGCCTAGCCATCGTCGAGTCCATGGCGGCCGAACTCGGATTCGAGTTCGACATCCATTCGCGCCCCGGCCGCGGCACGTGTGCCTTGATCACACTTCCGCTGGCGGACTGAACACGCCCGGGAGCGAAAAAACGGGGAATCTACCCCATACCCGCCCATCCCTCGCTCAGACATATTGAGGCCACAGAGAGCGAATCATGTCTCTCTGATCCACAGGAGACCTCAAAATGCCCAAGCTCGGTTCCCAAATTCTCGCCCTCGGCTTCGCTCTCTCTACGGTGCTTGCTATCGCAGGAACCGCGAGTGCCCACCCAGACATCGTCGAGAACGCATCGCTCGCGTTCCCGATGTCCGATCCCGCAGACAAGATCACCCTGATCCGGTCGAACGGACAGGCGGGCTACGTGACGATCTGCGTCGACGCAGCGCCGAACATCACATGGTGGAAGGGGATCGAGGTCTATGCAGGCCCTGATCGCAAGATTGCCTTCGTCGAAACTCAAGACGGCAAGGGCGCCGACTGCGCCCTGCTGAAGACGGGCGAGTTCGCGCCCGCGTACGCCCGCCTCAGCATGATGAAGGCGAAGGCCCTTGGTGTTCACACCCACATCGAGTTCAAGCGGTTCAGCGCTCAGGCCTACGACGGAAAGAAGATGACCTTCAGGTGGACGGGTGACTGAGAGCCCGAGTCATCCGGGAAGAGAAGCGCGGGTGCACGCAGAGCACCTGCGCTTCTCACTTCGCGGGTGAGGGGACCCTTTGGGCCCCTCTCACGGTGAGCCAGACCGCCTAGCGTTGAGCCGTACTCTTCCCCGGCATCATCGCCAAGAATCTTCTCGCGCTGGCCGGGCTCCTCCACTCGTGGGTTCACGCAGTCCGGAGTGACTAGGCACTGCGGGTGGGTGTGAATACCGGTAACACCATGTCGCTGTCGTCGATCGGCTCGAACTTGGCTTCGACGGCCATGCCGACCTCGAGGGTGGCGGGGTCGCAGTCGACCAGGTTCGTCACCATGCGCGGTCCTTCCTCGAGTTCGACGATCGCCACGACGAGCGGCAACTGCGCAGCGAACACCGGGTGGGGTGCGCGATGCGCGACCGTGTAGCTGTGGACGGTGCCGCGCCCCGACACCGGCGCCCACAAGAGCGACGACCCGCCGCAGTCCGGGCAATGGGCACGTGGTGGGAACGGCCGCAGCCCGCAGTTCTCGCAGCGCTGCAGCGCCAGTTCGCCACGGCTTGCGGCATCCCAGTAAGGCTCGGTGAGCGCAGAGGTGGGCGGGATCGGCCTCGCTCTCATCGCTCTGTGCCGAACACGAGCCCGACCTCCTCGGCAATGATGCCGCCGTTGCCGTGTGCGTAGGCCAGTTCGAGGCCTTGCACCTGACGGTCTCCGCCGCGGCGCTGGATCTGGCGGACAGCTTCGGTGACATGGCTCATGCCGCCGGCCATACCCGCCTGGCCGAACGAGAGTTGGCCGCCGTGGGTGTTCAGCGGGAAGTCGCCGGCCCAGGTCAGGTCGTGCGACTCGACGAACGCGCCGGCTTCACCCGGTTTGCAGAACCCTGCCTCCTCGAGGGTGAGAAGGACCATGATCGTGTAGCAATCGTAGAGTGATGCTAGGCCGACATCCGACGGGCCGATGCCCGCGCTTGCGAATGCGGAGCGGGCCGCGATGCCGATCCCGGTTTCGCCGAGGTCGGGCGCCTGGGCAAGCGAGGAATGCGTGACCGCCTCGCCCGCTCCCAGGAGCCAAGCGGGCCGCTGCGCCGCATCGCCGACCCGATCGGCCGCCGTCACGACGAGCGCAGCAGCACCGGCCGCTGGCATTACGATCTCGAGCATGCGAAGTGGCTGGCAAATCAGCTCGGACGAGAGCACGTCGTCGATCGTGAGTGGCTGGTCATGGAAGATCGCGGCCGGGTTGGCGTTTGCATTACGTCGCTGATCGACGGCCACCTTCGCCCGTTGGGCATCGCTGAGGTCGTATTCGTGGGCGTAGCGTGTGGCGAGCATCGCGTAGCCGACGTTCGCGCCTAGCATCCCGTAGGGCGCGTCGAACTCGGCCTGCGGCGAACGATCCCGCCCGGAGGACGCCGAGCGGGGGACGCGGTCGACACGGGCCTGCGCATCGCCGCTCTTCGAAGAGCCCGCGGCCCTGCGCCGCCGCCGCGTCCCGGTGAGACAGAGGCAGGTCGTGCACAACCCTGCGGCAATCGCGGCGGCTGCGCGCCACACCATGCCGGCCCCGGTGGCGCCGCCGAGGTCGACGATTTCGGCGAAGCTCGGACGAAGTCCGACGAACTCGGCCACGGTGGCCGGAACGAACCCCGGCAATCCACCGACGGGATGGACCAGTAAGCCGTCCACCTCGGACCGATCGATGCCCGCGTCGGCCATCGCCTCGACCGCGACTCCGCTCAAGAGGTCGAGATTCGTCTCGTCCCCTGTGAATCGCTGCGGCGCGCGCTCGGCGACACCGACGACAGCAGCGACACCCCGCAAGGACATCAGCTCGCGCCTCCGCCGCCCTGCCCGTGCCGTTGGGCACCAACGGCGGAGCCTTCGTGCAGCTCTCGCTCGGGGGACGCAATGCTCACGGGTACGGCGCATGCCGAGTCGAGTGCTGCAGCTAGTATCGCGATCGAGGGAGTCAGGCTCATTCGAGCACTCCCGCCGCGGCGAGTTCGGCCAGGCGGGCGTCGTCATAGCCCAGCAGCACCGTGAGGATCCCCCAGTTGTCGCGCCCCAGTGTCGGTACGCCGTGGCGGATCCGAGCGGGCGTCCGCGACAATTTGGAGCGTGTGTCCTCGACGATCGAATAGGCGTCGTCCGACTCGAGCCGCACGAAGTGTCCGCGTACCTGGAGCTGCGGGTCGGCGCAGGCCGCGGCGCTGTCCTGGACGACGTGACACGCGACCCCAATCTCCTGGAGCCGCGCCTCGAGCTCGGCGCCGTCGTGATCGCGGGTGATTTCGGCAACGAGGGAATCCAACGCCTCGACATTCCGCTGGCGCTCGCTCGCGGTCGCGAAGCGCGGGTCGCTGGCGAGCGCCTCCCGACCGAGCAATCGACACAGATCCTGGAAGCCGCGGTCGCTCTCGACGGCGAGCGCGATCCAACGATCGTCGCACCCGACCTTGTCGGCAGCGACCGGGTAGCAGCCGTGCGGCGCGAAGAGGTCGTCCCGGTTTCCCCGGCGCGTGGGGTCGGCCTCGTTGACGAGGGTGTCGAGCATTGCGGGAGCGAGGAAATGCAGCGACGCCTCAGCCTGCGAGAGATCGAGGTGCACTCCCTTCCCGGTGCGGTGCCGCTGGTCGAGCGCAGCCAGGAGGGCCGAGGCCACGAACTTCGGAGTGACGTAGTCCGTGTAGGCCCCGTAGGGCCCAGAAGCCTCGCGGTCGGGCCAGCCCGTCATCTCGTGGAAGCCCACGATTGCAGCAGAGAGGTTTCCGTAGCCCGAGAAGGTCGCGAGCGGACCGGTCTGGCCCATTAGTGAGGTGCTGAGCATCACGAGGTCCGGATTCACCTCGCACAGCGCCTCGAAACCGAAGCCCATTCTCTCCATGGCTCCGGGGGTGAACGACTCGCACACGACGTCGGCCCAGCGGACCAGATCGTGCACCACCTCGCGTGCCTCCGGCTTGCCCAGGTCGAGGCCTAGCATCCGCTTGCTCGCGTTGGTGTTGTGGAAGAGGACGCCGGTTTCCATGCCGAACTGGCGATCGACGAAGGGGCGTCCGCCGCGAATCGGATCCGGCTTCGACGCGGACTCGACCCGCACGACGTTGGCGCCGTAGTCGGCCAGCATGCGCGTGGCCGCGGGCCCGGCGAGCGCCCACATGAAGTCGACGATCTTGACGCCCGCCAGAGGGAGAGCCGCGCCCTCCAGAGGCGGACTGCCGACGGCGGGATTCGCGGGGACCGCATCCCGCCGCTCGGCGAGAAGCTCCGCCGTGTGCTCACCGAGCCGAGGGGCGCGGCTCGCAGGCGCCGGCATCTGCCCCTTCGCGCGCACGAATGCGCCGAGTTGCCGCGCAACGCCTTCTACACCGGGTCGTTCAAAGGACTGGAAGTAGCCCCGGTCGGCGAGCTGTTCGTTGGAGGCAACATCGCGCAACGTCCACGCCGGGGCGACGAGGAGCCGGCGTTTCATCGCGATCTCGAGCAGCTCGGCCTTCGTCTTCGAGGCCGTCCACGCGGCAATGGCCGCCTTGGCCTGATTGTGGGTCGCCACCGGCTCAGCGCCCTTCGCGATCAAGGATGCGATTCCGATCCAGTCCTTGTCGCGAAGCGTTTCGTCGCAGAAGCCATCCTCGCATACCACCTCCATCAGCCGAGCCGACCCGGGGCCAAAGGACCGGCCGAAGAGGTGAGTGATCGAGACGTGTCCGTCGCGCGCCGGATACGCGAAGCGGAGGGTGAGCTCCCCAATTCTCCCGCCGCCCGCGTTGCGAGCCCCGCCCTCGGAGCCGACCGCCGCTGAAAGGATGTCGGATTGCGTCGCGAGGCTGGCGGCCTGTTGGGCGGAGACGTCGACGTGTTGCCCGCGGCCCGAGTGCCGGCGTTCGTGGAGCGCGACTAGCGTCGCCGCCGCGGCCTCGGCCCCGGCGTGGAGGAAGGACTGGGGGATCGTCATTCGCACCGGCGGCCGATCCGCGTCGCCCATCAGCCAGAGTGCCCCCGATGCTGCGAGGACGGTGAGATCGCTCGCCGCCCAGTTTGCCTTGGGTCCCGTCTGTCCGAAGGGCGTCACCGACACGTAAACGAGCGCCGGATTCTGGCGCGCCAACGCTTCGAAGCCCAGCCCGAGCCGGTCCATCTCACCGGGCGTGCGAGATTCGATGAGCACGTCGGCGCTCTCGATGAGCCGTAGGAGTTCGTCGCGGTCGCCCGGCGTTTCGAGATCGAGGACGACGCTGCGCTTACCCCGTGCGTAGCCCCACCAGAAGAGCGAGCTCTCGGGTTCGCGTGTGCCGTCCGCAAAAGGCCCCTGACGTCGAGCCGCCGAGCCACCGGGCGGCTCGACGCAAACGACGTCGGCCCCGAGCTCACCGAGCACGAAGCTGCAGAGAATCCCCCGTTCATCGGAGAGATCCAGGACGCGGTACGGGCTTAACATCGTGTCACTCAAGATCGATTACGTTCGATCAAGACGTCTTGATCGCCATCTCGGTGTACTTGTTGGCTAGGCGTTCGATGCCGGGCGCGATCGTTACGCTGTGGGGGGTGTAGTTCGGTAGATAGATGCGCCACACGGCCGAGATCTGGTCTCGAATCGAGGCCCTCGCTGGAGGTTTCGTCATCCCATTTCCTACCGCCGTCTTGGCGTTGCGCTTCGGGGGCGGGTCCATCTTCAGCATGTATGCGGCCACGCGCCTGACCCAACGGGTGAAATGCCACTGCGCCCAGATGCCGACGACCAACCGATAGAAGTAGCCACCGCAGACGTGATCATAAACGTCAAAGGCAACCGTGCGGTGCTCGAGTTCTTCGACGAAGTGCCACTCGATCATCTGCATGAAGACCGGCAGGTCTTCGCCGAAGCCGTCCGGCTCCATCATCTGCTTGATCGCATTCATGGTGAGGGCTTCGAAACCCTCCGCGTAGGCGAGGTTGAAGCGAAGCGACTTCGTCTCGCTGAATCGGTGGTAGTCGTCCGAGAGTTCCTTCTCCAGCGCGTCGAGCCCCGGGAAGCCCGAGCGCCGGACGGTCGCATTGAACTTCATGTGCATGCGGTAGTGCTGCCCTTCCTGGGCCGAGAACCGCTTGAGTCCGTCGAGAATCTTCCGGTCGGTGACGTGTTCCTCGGCGGCCATCATCGATCGAATCAGGTAGGGCTCCAGATGAGGAAGCAGCAGCGAGCCCGCAATGAACCCGAACGACTGCACGTGGTCGTCCTCGAAGAGGACTGGGTCGATCTCGTCGGGGAACTCAAATGGCATTTTCCGGACGGTAATACTGTCCATCAGGAGCGACCTCCAGAGCGACCCTTCACGACGGGCGCCGCTGGTTGAGGGCTGCCGTGTTCGCGTGAAGGATCTTCGTTTGATCTGCGAGCGAGATCCCGTCGAGTTCTTCGAAGATATCGCGCGGGTGTTCCATTCCCTCCATGTGCGGCCAGTCCGACCCGAAGATCACCTGATCCGCACCCATGTGCGCGACGATCTCCGGGAACGTGTCCTCCCAGAACGGGTTGATCCACACGTGACTTCGGAAGAGCTCAGCCGGATCTTCCTTGTAGTAGTGGGGCATCCGCTTCTTGGATTGCTCGAGCTTGATGAAGAGGTCTCCCAGGAAGGCCGAGCCGTTCTCGATGGAAGCGATGCGCAAGTTCGGGAAGCGCTCGAACATCTTCTCGTAGGCAAGGGTCAGCAGGAAATCGTAGATCGCGCGCTCGGGGATGAGGCCTGCAACTGAGGGTTTTCGTCCTCCCCCGAGAACGGCCAGGGCAGCGTTACCTCCATAGCCGTTCGAGGTGTAGCCGTTGCTTCCTACATGGGCGACGACGGTAATCCCCGCCTCGTTCACCCGCGCCCAGAAGGGATCGAACTGCTCATCTCCGGGAGAGCGCCACCCGTCCTTGGTAAGGACCGCGGACGGGCGGATCACGATCACGCGCGCGTCGCGCGAGAGCGCCCATTCTAGTTCTCGACATGCCCATTCGACGTCGGCCAGTGTGATGTATGGCGCAGAGAAGAGCTGCCCCTGATAGTTCAGTCCCCAGTCCTCGTCGAGCCAGCGATTGAAGCCCTCGGTCAGAACGCATAACGCTTCGGTGTCATGACACATCGCCTGTTCGTACAAAACGCCCGCGGTCGGAAACAGCCAGGCGCCTTTGAGCCCCTGCTCCTTGATCCGCGCGACGCGGGCGTCGCGATCCATGTACTCGGGCGGCATCTGCTCGAGCGAGCCATGCGTCAGCTCGATGAAGGTCTTGCCCTGCGGGTTTCCGTGGTAGTACTCGCGCAGCACACCGGGCTTCGAGATCGGGTTGAAGGTCGGGTTGCCGACCGACTTGTTGAGTTTGCCGGCCACGAGGTGGAACCGCTTGCTGTCCATCTCGACCCACTCCACACAACGCTTCTGCATGCGCTTGGGCACGTAGCGTGTGAAGGCATCCTCGGCCTCGTAGTAGTGGTTGTCGCAATCGAATAGGAGATCGTCAAATTGTTCCATCAGAATGGGGACTCCTTGTGGGGCGGCGCGACGGCCGCCTTGATCCGATTCGCAGATAACTAGTATCATAGTTAATCTGCCGCCTCAAGATGGGGCGTCGGACCCGGGCGAGTGAAGACGAGACGCTACCGACATCGGCACACTCGACCCGTCGAGAGGCGTTCAGTCCCCTTCCTTTTCCGAACCCCCTTCCTCCGAGCGATAGCGATTTCCGAAGGTCTGCTCGCGCCACTTCAGCGCCGCCTTGAGTCCGTCACGCTCCGACCGCATGAGGAACTCGTCCCCGCCTGGAGTTCCGTCCTTCTTGGTGCGCGATGCGTAGAGCCCCTGGTCGCGAAAGCCCGAGAGCGCCAACAGATCGACGCTGGTCGCGATACCGGTCTTGAAACCCATGATCTCGAACTGCCGGTTGATGCTGCGCTTGGTCAGCATGATGAGATCGGTGGGTGTGAGTGCGATTTGCTGGGCGAGTTCCTCGGTCCGCGCTTCCAGTTGATCCGCGGGGACCGATTCCGACGCCCACTGACATTGCACAGCCTCGGCGCCACTCATCGGCTCCGACGTGAACATGTAGTACTTGGCCTTGGTCATGCCGACGAGCCAGGGGATGTACTGGAGATTGCCCGGCGACCAGTTGCGACCCACCGGCCAGCCGATCTTCGCGTCGTCGGCGACGACCCGTAGGTCGCAGAAGCCGGCGAGCTCGCTGGCGCCTGCCAGACAAGCGCCGTGGATCTGGGCGATGACGGGTTTCTGGAGATCGAAGAGCGTCATGTAGACGCGAGCATGTTCGAGGTCGTACGACTGCCAGAGCCGATCGCGTTCGGGATGGATGTAGCCGCCGGGCGGCATGTTGCGTTGCCGCTCCCCGCGCTTCACCGGGGTGATGTCGTAGCCCGCCGAGAAGCACGACCCCTGGCCCTTGATGATGATGACCCGGACCTCCTCGTCCAGCTCGAGCAACTTGGCGGCCATCTCGATCTGGAGGAGCCGCTCGTATCCCAGCGGGTTTCGCTTCTCCGGGGTGTTGAGAATGATCCTCCCGATCGGACCATCCCGTTCGATCTCGATGAGGTCGAACTCCGGCTCTTCAACCTTCTCTCGCCGATAGGGCGGCGACCACTTCACCATGCGGTGGGGTGCGGGCTTCTTCTTGTCGGACTCCGAGGACATGGACTCGTCTCCTCCTGCGCAGCCTAGGCTCATCGAGCATCCCGCGGCGCGGTTCTTCGTCGCTCTTCTACTGGATTAGGGGATCCCTTGGCAGGCCTAACAATCGCTCGGCGATCTGGTTGCGCATGATCTCAGAGGTACCGCCGCCGATTGTCGCGCCCAGCGTCGCCAACAGCCAGCTCCCGACCCTTTTCTCGTCCCCCTCTCGGACGGCAGCCTGCGGCCCAACGATCTGCGCGGCCAGCGCCCCCATGCGCTGAACGACCTCCGAGCCCAGGAGCTTCGTGACGTTCGCCTCCGCCCCTGGTTCGCTTCCCTCGACCGCGCGGATCACACCGCGAAGGTTCATCAGAACGATTGATTCGGTCTCTGCCAGCTCGGCACCCACCTGGCGTGCCAGCCCGCGATCCTCGGGTGCGAACTTCTCGAGCAGCGCGAGCAGATCCGGCCCTCCGCCCCCCATGCCGCCCGACGATCCGCCGCCGATCGAAATCCGCTCATTGCCGAGGGTGTTGCGCGCCACTGTCCAACCATTGTCGACGGGCCCGACGACGTCTTCGTCTGCCACGAAGACATGGTCGAAGAAGACTTCGTTGAAGTGAGATTGCCCCGTGATCTGGCGCAACGGACGCACCTCCACGCCCTCTCCATGCATGTCGATCACCATCATCGTGATGCCAGCGTGCTTGGGACCGTCCGCGTTCGTGCGAACGGTTGCGAAGCCGCGGTTGCACAGGTGAGCGTTGCTCGTCCAGACCTTCTGGCCCGTGACTCGCCAGCCACCGTCGACCTTCACGCCCCGCGTCTGGACGGCTGCGGCATCCGACCCGGCACCTGGCTCGCTGAAGAGCTGGCAGAAGTCGAGATGTCCTTCGAGGCTAGGTCGGACGAAGCGCTCTAACTGTTCGGGCGTGCCGTGCTGGGAGATCGTCAGGGTGTTCCAACCGCTGATGCTCAGATCGGGCCGCCGCACGCCCGCGAATTCTTCTTCGATGACGAGTTGCTCGACCGGTCCCGCGTCGAGGCCCCACGGGCGGGGCCAGTGGGGAACGAGGTAGCCGCTATCGCTGATGGCCTTGCGCTTGTCTTCTTCGGGAAGCGAGCGGTACTCGTCAACGAAAGCGCGCGCGTCCGCCCGATAGCTTTCGGCCTCAGGAGGCAGCTCGATCGTGGCCTTCGTGCGAACGCCACGAGCCATCAGACCGGCGACGTCTTCCCGCGCCTGGTCGACTGGGTCCATCAGTGCTTCGAGCGCGATCGCGCGGCGCATGTAGAGATGGGCATCGTGCTCCCAGGTGTAGCCGATACCACCGTGCACCTGAATGTTCGTCTTCGCGCAGAACGAGAAAGCCGGCAGCGCGAGTGCGCCCGCCGTCGCGGAAGCGAGCGCTCGTTCATCGTCATCGAGATCGGCACGAGCTGCACCCCACGCGCCGGCAGTGGCCTGCTCCGTCGCGACTAGCATGTCAGCGCAGTGGTGCTTCACGGGACCGAACGTCCCAATCGGCCGGCCGAATTGTCTGCGCTCCTGCGCATAGGCCGTGCCCATCTCCGTGCAGGCGCGGGCACCGCCGGCGGCTTCCGCCGCAGAGAGCGTGCGAGCCAATTGTACGAGCGCACTGCGGGCACCCGGCAACAGGTTTGTATTCGGGACCTCGACCCTCGCGAAATCGACCCTTGCAGCGCGACGGCTGAGGTCAATGTTCTTCTGGGGTGTGATCGTGACACCCGGTTGGTCCGATTCCAGAACAACCACGTCGTCACCCGCGCAAAGTACGAGAAGCCCGGCGACTTCGGCACTGAGCACCTGCCCCGCCGTTCCCGTGATCCGTCCATCACGAAGTACCAGATGACCTGCCAACCCGACGGCGGCGACTCGCGAGCCGTCGGCCAAGCCCGGTAGAAACGTGGCGCGTGTGGAATCGCTGCCGCACTCCGCAAGCAGTGCCGACGCGAGTGACGTTGAGAGGAAGGGCCCCGGAGTCATGGCGAAGCCCAGTTCCTCGAGGACGATGGCGAGCTCTGGAAGCCCGAAGCCCTGGCCGCTATCGGCCTCGGCAACGTGGAGTCCCATCCATCCGAGTTCGGCCATCTCCGGCCAGAAACTGGGCAGTCGGTCGACGGGCTCCTCGAGTAGCGAGCGAGTTTCAGCCCGCGCGTCACGCTCCTGTAAGAATGTTCGGGCGACTCGGGCTAGCTCCCGGTGCTCTTCGCTGAGTGCAATCGACATACGTTTTCCTCGAGACGTTGCCGGCGGTCCGGGTGGCCGCGATACTATGATACTAGTTATGAGACTGCCAATTGCAGCACACGAGCGGCGTGTCATCAGCGAGGCCAATGCGGATGAGTGAACAACGAAACCCGGAGCGAGCAGCGACTCGCGTCGCACGACAGCTCGTGAGTTCGATCCGTCGTCGACGGCTCCGACCGGGCGCGAAGCTCGTCTCCGAACATCAGATGGTGGAAGAGCTTGGCGTGGCGCGCGCCACGGTCCGAGAGGCTCTTCGCTTCCTCGAACTCCAGGGCGCGTTGCGCATCAAGGCGGGTCCCGGCGGTGGGCCCATCGTTAGTGTTCCCGGCGCGGAGCATCTGGCGAGCGTCCTTTCGCTGCACCTCCAGTTCGCGGATGCCTCCTTCGTTTCGGTTGTCGACGCGCGGCGCGCGATCTACCCGGTGCTCGCCTACCAGGCCGCTGAGAACGCGTCGGCCCAGGATCTCGCCACCTTGCGCGGCGCCATCGCGCGAATGCGGAGCGACGTCGACGACAACGTGCTCTTCACCGAAGAGTCCCGCCGCTTCATGAGCCTCGTGTCGGCAGCCTCGGGGAATCGGGTTCTGGCTCTGCTGGTGGATGCGTTGCATCGGATGTCCGAGGGTGGCGGTACGCCCTGGGACGAAAAGCAGCGGCGCTCGGCGCTGCGCAGCTACGACAAGGTCTTCCACGCGATCGAGAGCGGCGATGCCGAAGAGGCGCGCACGGTCATGGAGCAATCACTCGCCGCCGCATCGCGCTACTGGGAGCGGACGGCCCCCGATGAGCTGAAGGAACCTGTGGCGTGGATCGATTCCGATCATTGATCGGCCTGGGTAGCGCCCAGCCCAGTCGAGAATAGAAAGGGAATCCCGGCATGACCGCAGCTGAGGTCTCAGATAGCAGCGCCTCGCCCTCTTCGGGCGAGGCGCTTCGCCCCGGCGACGTGGATCTCTCCGATCCCAAGAGCTTCGGCAACGAGGTTCCCACCGCATATTTCCGCATGCTCCGAGAGGCGGCTCCGGTGCATCGGCAGGCGGAGTGCGAACTCCCCGTCTTCATGCCGGGCCCGGGTTTCTGGGCGCTCACGCGCTACGAGGACGTCGTCTTCGTTTCGAAGCACCCGGAAATCTTCTCCTCCGCCGTCGGGACTTCGGCGCTCAACGAGGTTCGCCCGTTGGAACGCTCCATGGCGCGCGAGCAGCTGATCCAAATGGACCCGCCTGGTCACACCGAACTGCGGAACCTCATGAACGTCCAGTTCAAGCCCCGCGCGGTCCGCGAGACCGAAGCGCACTTTCGGAAGATCGTGCGCGAGACGCTCGATCGGCTCGAAGGACATTCTGAGTGCGACTTCGTCGAAGCGGTCTCGGCGCCGATCTCGCTGCGCGGACTAACGAACTTCCTGGGGGTGCCGGACGAATATACGCAGCGATTCTATCGATGGACCAACGACATTATGAGCTTCGGCGAGCCCGGCCGCGCAAATCTGCTGAGAGCCCGGCTCGCCCTCTTGCAGATATTCATCCAGTCGGCGATGCTAGCCCGCGCTCGCCGAAAGAAGCCGACCCGGGATGCGTTCTCCAGTCTGGTCACCGGCACGTACGCGGGGAAGCCGCTGACGCGCATGATGATCCAGATCAACTTCTTTCTGCTGATCATCGCCGGCAACGAGACCACCCGGAACGCGCTCTCGGGCGGTCTCCAGGCCCTCTGCGAGCACCCGGAACAGTTCGCCCGGCTTCAGCGGGATCCGTCGCTCCTTCCCCAGGCCATCGACGAGATGCTCCGTTGGGTATCGCCCGTGATGCAGTTCCGGAGGACGGCCGTCTGCGACACGCAGATTGGCGACCAGGAGATTCGCAAGAACGAGAAGGTCGTGATGTACTACGGCGCGGCGAACCGGGACCCGCGCGTGTTCGAGGACCCCGAGGCCTTCGACATCGCGCGCAACCCGAATCCGCATCTGGCCTTCGGCACCGGTACCCACTTCTGCATGGGTAGCCATATCGCGAAGCTCGAGATGCGGGTCACGCTCGAGGAATTTCTGCGACGCTTCCCGAACGTGAGCCTTATCGGTTCCCCTGAGAGACTCCAGTCCAACTTCATCAGCGCCATCAAGCGCATGCCCGTGCGCTTGTCCTGACTGAATCCGATGGGGTGTCTAGCGGTTTCGCCTCGAACGACTGCGTATGACGAGGCGTCACGATCACGAAAGGCGGACCTGAATATCCTGGGGGACGACGAGAATCGGGTTGTACAAACCGAGGACGCTAAAAGTGGGAGGCTTCAGGATTTCGATCTCCTGGGTACGGGCAAGAAGTTCTTCGAACAGGATCGCGATTTCGCGTCGCGCCAGATTCGCGCCCAAGCAGAAATGCGCCCCTCCCCCTCCGAACGCCACGTGTTGGTTAGGCGTTCGCGCGATGTCGAAGCGATACGGATCGTCGAAGACATCTTCGTCTCGGTTCGCCGAGGGATACCAGAGGCTCAGACGATCGCCGGCCTTGATCGGGACGCCACGGACTTCCGTGTCGCGCGTCGCCCGACGCGCAAAGTACGCCACAGGCGAAGACCAGCGGAGGATCTCGTCTACTGCGGGCCCCATCGCGTCCGGTTCGCGCCGCAAGGTCTCGAGCTGCTCAGGGTGTGCGAGGAGTGCGACCAGACCGTGCGCGATGGCGTTTCGAGTCGTCTCGCTTCCCGCAATCGTGAGCAGCATGAAGAAGAAGTTGAGTTCGAGGTCGCTCATCGCGGCCAGCGTTCCGTCTTCCGATTTGAACTGGGCGTTCGCGATCAGCGTCCAGACATCGTCGGCCGGCGCGTCGCGTTTTTCCTGGCCTAGCTTCTGGGCGTACTGGAACATCTCGACCTGGGACGCCGCGTGTCGGGCCTGCGCACCCGGGTCGACGTAGTCGCCGGGTTGGAGGAAGTCGGTGGTCCGCTCGAACAGCGCTTTCCGATCCTCGACGGGAATCCCGACGATGTCCGCGATCATGTGCATCGGAAGTTGATACGCGACGTCCTGGACGAAGTCGCAGGTGCCGCGCGCGAGCGCATCGTCGACGATCTGTCCTGCCCAGTTGCGCGCCTGCTCCTCGAGTCGCCCGACCATGCGCGGCGTGAACCCCGAGCTGATCAGCTTGCGTTGTCGCGTGTGATCGGCGCCGTCCATGCTGACGAGCATCGTTCCGCGCATCTCCGGGTTGCTACTGAGTTGAGGCCCATCGACTGCGCAGAAGAGCGTGGTGTCGCGGTTGGCGGCCTGTACGTCCGCGTACTTCGAAAGCACCCAGAAACCGGAATCGGCGGTCTGGGTGTTGTCCGCCGGAAGCTCTTGCCACCACACGGGCGCTTCGCGACGTAGCGTCTTGAAGACTTCGTGCGGGAACCCATTGCTCGCAAGATCGGGATCCGTGAGATCGATGTCGTCGAGTTCGATGGAATCGGCTTCGCTCGCTTGAACGCTCATGCGGAATCTCCTCCGGTACAGCGCACGACCTTAGCCTCATCCTGATGGCCAGCCCGTCCGGCCCCGAGAGCGGGAGCGCAAGGCACTTCTCGCATGCGCGGAGTCCGTTCTCGGACGCTCGTAGTACCCCGTCGTTGTGGGTCCAGGGTCCTCGGCCATGCCGGCCTACGCCGCCGTCGCGGACTTCACGGGCACACTGACCTTGTTCGTGAGCGCCGGATCCGGTGAGTTCGGTTCTGGGTCGGCGGTGCTCGGCTCCGCGAGCGGCGTCGGTTTCGCGTCGAGCGGGGGCTCCTTCACCATTCCGTCGTCCCTGTTCGTGACCAATCGAACGACCCCCATCGGCTTCACGTCCAACGCGGTTCCCAATTCTATCTACACGATCCGCACGGTGACGAACCGCTCTAACGCGTCAGGCGCGTTCTCGGGGACCTCGGGAACGGGTCCTTACGGTGGAGTCATGTCTGCAGGGATGCTCCTGACCGTCGAACTCGGCGTCGTTCCGCTGCCCAACGTGTTCGGATCTCTGCTGCTGCCTGTGAACGTGGGCAGTCCCGGGACTTCCACCGCCGTCGCGGCGATCGGGGCCAACCTTGTGACGATTTCCGTCGTCGGCACCGGCTGGACGACGGGGTTGATCTCGATCAGCGACCAGACAATCGCGGCACCGAGCGCGACTACGGCCACCTCGGGCACCGCCGTCGGGACCAACAATCTCACGGCAAACGGTGGTTCGATCACCCTCGTGACGCCCTTCCTGGTGCGGATCCGTAGTGCCGCGAACGACAACCGCGCCGGCTATGCGGTGCTCACGTTGAACTTCAGCAATAAAGTGCCGGAGCCGAGCGTCCTGGCTTTACTTGGCTCCGGAGTGGCCGGCCTTCTCATCCGGGGCGTCCGACGTTCGTGACAGGCAGCCGGCAGCCGAGCGCCCGCACGTGCGGAGTTCACGGGTAACAGCAGCTCGCCGCTGCGTATGCTTGCCGTGTCAATCGGAGATCGCGGTGGGTGAGCGATGGGGCACGGCGTCGCTCGGCACCGGGCACTCCGAGGATCAGACCCTGGTTGCCCGATTCCTGCGGGTCGGATCGCCTAGGCATGCGTGGTAGTGTCCGGCGTCGTCGTGGCCCAACGAAACGAGCAACACCAGCACATGTCTCGCACGCTGATCCTTGCGGGCCTGGTGGCGTTCGGGTTCTTCGTGGCGATCCAAACCGGACTGCTGCGTACCGCGCTTGAGAGTGACCGGAGCTACCTCTCCTACGTCATCCTGCTGGCTTATGGAGGCGCGAGCATTCAGTGGTTGCGGCATTCGCGTCGTCTTTCCACTGAACGAGATCGGCTAGCAGCGTTGGAAGCCGGCTGCGGTTCGGGTGCGACCGCGGCACTCGTCCGGACCGACGACGGCGTCCAGTTCGGAGAGGAGCGCTGGAGTGATGGTGACCTCAGCGTTCATCTAGACCACGTCCTCAGCAAGCGCGAGGCCCAGCCGAACGACACCGAAACCGGCGTCCTTCTCGCGTCTCTCACGGAGGTCATTGCCAACCGTCACGCCTCTGGACACTTCGTCAGCGATGCACTGCTCCGGTTGGGCCTGCTCGGGACGATCGTCGGCTTCATCTTGATGCTGGCGCCGGTGGCCAAGATGGAGAGCTTCGACCCGATCGGCGCGCGCTCGATGCTCCAGCAGATGAGCGGTGGAATGGCTGTCGCGCTCTACACAACGTTATGCGGACTCGTGACGAGCATTCTGTTGAAGCTCCAGTATCAGATCCTCGATACCTCGGCCCAGGATTTCCTGAACCGTCTGGCGGTGCTGACGGACATCCACCTGACGCGCAGCACCCGCGAGGGATAGGTGGCGCTCAATCTCCACCAGCGGCACAGCGGCGGCCAGGACGCCTTCACGGACGTCCTATTCAATGCGCTGCTCGGTTTCGCTTTCATGTTCGTGGTGGCCTTCGCTTTGATGAACGAGCCGATCGAGAGCGGCAAGGTCGATGCCAAGGCCGAGATCCTGATCACCGTACGCTGGCCTGATGGGCATCCGGACGACATCGACACCATCGTCGAGGATCCGCGCGGGAAGCTGGTCTGGTACCACAACCAGGACACCGGCTTGATGCACCTCGACCGCGATGATCGCGGAACCACCCATGACCGTATCCGCATCGACGGCCGCGAGATCGTGAACCCACTCAACCAGGAGACGGTCTCGATTCGCGCGCTGGCTGCCGGACAGTACGTCGTGAACCTGTTGCACTACAAAGCCAACCGCGGCGGGCCTGTGCCTGTGACAGTGAAAGTCGAGAAGTTGAACCCGGAGGTCGAGGTCGTCTACTACGGTGCCCACGAGCTGACCGGTGCCGGCCAGGAGTTGACCGCTGTGCGCTTCGAGCTGGGCGAACGCGGCCGGGTGCGCGAAGTCAATCGGGATGCGAAGCCACTCCTGGTGAAGGCGGTCGGAGGCCAGAAGTGAGTCTGGCGCTGGCTATCTGTTATGCGGCGGTAGCGGCGCTCCTGCTCAACCTGAATCTGGCGAGCGCGTGGAGTTGGAAGGTGAAAGCGAGCGCGATCGCGCTTGTCACCCTGCTCTATGGCGTCAGTTGGTTCGGCATCATCGGCCTCGAGGGCTGGGCGACCGAAGAGCCCTTGCCCGAACGTTTTCAGCTTCAATGGGTGGCGATCGACGAGCCGGATCCCGCGGGCAACGATACGGGCGGCATCTACTTCTGGATTCGGCGCTTCGAAAGCAACGGGCGCACGAGCGCGCCTCGTGCCTACGCCCTGCCCTTCGCCGATGAGGATGCGGAGGCTGCACGCGACGCACTGGCGCTCTTGCAGGAGGGCAAGCGGGTCGAAGGTCGCATAACGATGCAATCGCTCGAGCCGGACCAGGAAAGGAGTGACGAGGAAGTCGAAGATGTCGCCGCGCCACCCGGCGATGCCCCCCAAGAACTTCCCAGCTTCGAGTTTCGCGAGATGGCACCACCGGACCTGCCCCTGAAGCCCGCGCTGTGAGCGAGCTTTGGGCGAAGGTTCAACCGCCCGCTGCTTCCTCTGCCGCCTCTTCGAGCGCCGCGGCCCGGTCGATGTTGGCACGGTTCACGATGTAGGCTTGGACGAAGTCCGCTTCTTCGGGTGTCAACGTGTCGGCGAAGCTCGCCATGCCCAGCTTTGCGCGAACCCCGCCAATGACGATGTCCTGGAAGCCCTGATGCGTGGCGTCCGCCATCAGCCGCAGGTCGGGATAGACACCGGTCGAGGCCACGTTGATCCCGTGGCACGGCGCGCACCAGCTGTGATAGAGCAGATCGCCCTGGTCGACTTGCTCCGAGTTGGCTGCCAATTCGGCGCGTTCCGGAATCTGCCGGTCGAGCACCGCCGGAACCGGGATCTCGACCGTGGCGTCGAGCGCGAATACAAGCATACGCCCGTAGTTGCCATATTGGATCGTGGCGGAATCGTTGAAATAGCCGTCGAAATGATTGCCGCCGCCGGTTCCGGTCATGATCGAGACGTACTGGGTGCCATCGATCTCGAACGTGATGGGTGGGCCCAGGATCGAAGTGTAGGTTTGGAACTGCCAAAGCGTTTCGCCTGTCGCGGAATCGTAGGCTGAGAAGTTCCCCATGGCGTTGCCCTGGAACACGACGCCGCCCTGGGTCGCCAGGACACCGCCGTTCCAATAGTGCTCGTGCTCGACCGCCCATTTCTCTTCGCCCGTAAGCGGGTCGAAGGCCTTGAGGTAGCCCTTCGGATCCGGTGCATCGTCGACATTCTCGAGTACAAGTTGTCCAACCCTGGCGAGTTCAGTGCCGAGGTTGACCCCTTTCGGCTCCCGCTTGAGGAAGCCGGTGTCCTTGAACTCGTCAGCGACGGTATACAGGCCGGGCCACTCCTGGGCGGGGAAGTAGACGGTTCGCGTCGAGGCATCGAACGACATCGCCTGCCAGTTGTGTCCGCCGAGGGGACCCGGAAGGATCCACTTCGCCCCTTCCTGGAAGTCCATCTCGGGATTCTCGACGGGGCGCCCCGTTTCCATATCCACGTGACTGGCCCAGGTGATCCCCACGTACTGGTTGGCGCGTAGCAATCTGCCGTCGGTGCGGTCGAGCACGTAGAAGAAGCCGTTCTTCGGCGCTTGCATCAGCACCTTCGTCTGAACGCCGTCGACCTCCATGTCGGCCAACATCATGTCCTGGACGGCAGTGTAGTCCCAGTTGTCGCCCGGTGTGGTCTGGTAGTGCCATTTGTACTCACCGGTATCGGCGTCGACGGCCACAATGGAAGCGAGAAACAGGTTGTCACCGCCGCCGGGAGAGCGAATGGTGCGAATCCACGGCGCACCATTGCCGACGCCGAGGTAGAGGCTGTTGAAGTCGGCGTCGTACACGATCGAATTCCAGGTCGTGCCGCCGCCGCCGATTTTCCACCACTCGCCGCCCTTCCAGGTCTTTGCCGCCATCTCCATCGCTGGGCTTTCAAAGCCAAGGGACGGATCGCCGGGGACCGTAAAGAAGCGCCAGACCTGCTCGCCGGTCTCGGCATCGTAGGCCGTGACATAACCACGGACGCCGAACTCGGCGCCGCCGTTGCCGATGTAGATCTTGCCGCGGGCTGCGCGCGGCGCGCCCGTGATCGTGTACGGCCGCTCGCGGTCAATCAGGGTGTCCGTTTCCCAAACCTTCTCTCCGCTCGATGCGTTGATCGCGATCAACCGGCCGTCAAGGCTGCCCACATACACCCGGCCCCCGTAGACCGCGACGCCCCGATTCACCGGACCACAGCATGCTTTCCGCGCCGTGGTTTCCTTGGGAACCTGGGGGTCGTAACGCCACTTCGTCTCTCCCGTCGTGGCGTCGACCGCGTAGACGATGCTCCACGCGGTGGTGAAGAACATCGTGCCGTCCACCACGATCGGTGTCGCCTCCTGGGCGAAGTTCGAACCGAGATCCTTCATCCAGGCGAGACCCAGGCGGCTGACGCTCTCGCGGTTCACCTGGGCGAGGGGCGAGAAGCGTTGCTCGTTCGAATCCCGACCGTAGGTGAGCCAATTCCCGGGCTCGGATTCAGCGTTCAGGATGCGCGCATCATCGATCAGGCCGATGGTGGCGGCGGGCGCTGCCGCCGGTTCTGCTGCTTCGGCGGCAGGTGCCGCGGGCTCTGAATCTCCGCACGCCGTGGCGAATGCCACGATGCTGATCCATGAAAACGCTGCGAGGAACCGGACAGTGCGACTCGGATGAATCACGACACTCCAATCTTTGGGTTGATGCGCGGTCAGTGTGCCCCAACAGCGAACGCGAAGGCGAGGACTTCGTCGCCTGCTGTAGCGCCGAGAGCCAGCCGACCGATCGCTCGATTCGTCGTACTTGAGGTTATGGCTAGTAGTCCAGCGCCAGTCGCGGGTCGCGGGTTCGGCCCTTGCCCGAATAGCTCTCCCGGTAGGTGCCCGTTTCGAGGCTGGCGCCACCGATGCCGTTGCACGTCTTGTAGCCGAGCAAATCCTGCAGTTTCTGCGGGAACTCGCGGGCTTCCTCGATCGGCACCGAGCGGAACCAGTTGGTATAGGGACGGATGTAGCCGGCGTGGTAGGAGACCTGCAGGCCGAGCCGCCAATTGTCCGAGGGGTTATTGGGGGCGCCGTGGAACAGTGCGTGGTCGAAGACCAGGCAGCTGCCCGATTTGACATCGGGGTGGATGACCTGGCTCAGCCGCTCCTCGTCCTGGCTCCAGAGCAGGTCGAGCGGTTCCTTGTGGCTACCGGGCAGGACGCGTGTTCCACCCGTTGCCTTATTGAACGGGTCGATCGCCCACATTACCGTGGCGCCGATGGCGTTCGGGCGCGGCCGCGCCACCGGAACGAGCGCGTCGTCCGGGTGCAGCGGCTGGACCGTGTTGCTTTGCGGCTTGGTGTCGATGCCCGAGAACGTGGAGAGCAAGAAGTCCGCGCCCAACACACCTTCGAGCACCTGCACGACGTCGGGCTCGATGGGCACACCCCAGAACAGCGGATCGATCCGAAGCAGCCCGCCGGTTCGGAAGAACGAGCTGTCTTCCTCCGTCTCACCCGGTTCGAGCGGGCGCAGCGTGTCTCGCTCCACCTCGCGGACGCGCTTGCGGATCGCGTCCACGCGCTCGGGCGCGGCAACATTCTCGAGGATCGTGAAGCCTTGATCAGCGATCTCGTCGATGTGGGTCTGGGCCTGGGATTCGTGCATTGGGATACACCTCCACGGTTCACGGTATTCTGCCACCACAGCTGACAGATGTCATCCAGCGTTTCTCGGGCGAGCCGGACTGGCGTTTTTCACTTGCGCCTGGCTGCACACCCCGCCGTGTCGAGAACGGCGGCTTCGGATAGAGTCGACGGCGGCCGCCCTTTCCTGCTCCTGCGGAGATCTGCCGATGAAATCCGAACGCCTCCGACAAGACCTCGAATCGCAGGTGAAGCTCGCCCCGCAGCAGACGCTCACACCCGAGGCCTCGCTAGTCGGGATTGCGGGACGACCCGCATACACCGATCGCCAGGTCGTGCCGGTTCCGGGCGACGCGCCGAATCCCTTCCGTGCCTCGCACGTGCCGTTCGTTCCACGACCGCTGCGGGGCTCTCGCCTGCCGCAACCGATTTGACGATCTGATGACGACGAATGAATCGTTGATCGCTGTGACGCCAGAGGGCGCTCGCTTCGTCGCTGCCGCAGCGGCGCTAATACCAGCGTTTCGTTCACGCGCGGCTGAAGCCGACAAGTCGCAAACCGTGTCCGCGGAAAACTTTGGCGACCTGGCGTCTTCCGGTATCACGGCCGCCTTCGTCCCTGAACGACTCGGTGGCATGGGGCTGACGTCCATCCACGACTGGACGCTCGGGATTGCCACGCTCGCGCAGGGGGATGCCTCGACGGCGATCGGCATCAACATGCACCTCGGCGTCAGCCGAGGCTTCGCAGCGGCAGCCAGCGTCGGCGACAACCCCGGCCCGTTGGTTTCGGCCATTGCGTCTGGGGAGATGCTCATCTGCGCGACGGCAACTGAGCGTGGGACCGACAACTTGCGCCCCCTCACCGAAGCCACGCGCACCGAGGATGGCTGGGAGATCAGTGGTACCAAGCGATTCGTAACGATGTCTCCCATTGCCACTCACCTGGCCATGAATTTGCGCATCCGAGATTCGGAAGGCGATCGGATCGGCAGCACGCTGATGCCGATGAACACGCCCGGCGTGGAACCCCTCGGCGACTGGGATGCGCTGGGCATGCGTGCTTCGGGAAGCCAGTCGGTTCGTTTCGAGAAAGTGCGGACGCCGGAGATTGCCGTGCGTCGCCTCGGACCCTGGGGCCGCTGGAGCGTCCCTACCCTCGCACAACGAGCGCTCGCCAATCTCCCGCTCGTGGGGGCCTTCCTTGGGATCGCTGAAGCGGCCCGCGCGAGCGCGCTCGAAGCCCTCGCTAGTCAGAAACGAAACGAGGCTCCGACGAACCAAAGCGCCGGCGTCCAACACGCAGTGGGGGAGATGGAGATCGAACTGACGCAATGCCGCGCCGTAACAGCTCGTGCCGGATTGCTCGCGGACGAGTTCGTGGCGCTAGAACACCCGACGCTCGAACAGGCCCACGCTTTGATGAAGGAGTATCAGACGGCGAAGTCGATTGTGAACCGCGGAGCCATCGATCTCGTGAACCGTGCGATGGATCTCGTGGGCGGCGGTTCCTTCATGGCCGGACACCCCCTGTCACGCATGTACCGCGATGTTCGAGCGGGCCCCTTCATGCAACCTGGTGCTCCGGTCGAAGCCCGCGAATACATCGGCCGGGTGGCGCTGGGTCTGCTGCCGGACAGCTGACCGGGGCGACACCGGACGTGCGCATCGCCCGTCGGCCGTGGCTGCAATCAGCATGCGCAACGACTCTCGGGGTCAAACGCTGGCAGGGGATTGAGTCTTGCCCAATCGTAGCTCCGCGCCTTCGACGCAGCGCAGCACTTCGGCTTGATAGGCTTTTCCTCGCTCATTGAGGAAATCCAGGACGTGCAGCGAAGTCGGCACATAGCCGAACCCGATCTCGTGCTGCGGATGCCATTGAAAAATCGAGCCGCCGAGACCCATCCAGCCGTAGAACCCTTCGCGGCCGTTGTTGAACTCCCGCTCGATTCGAGTGCTCTTCGCGCCGGTCTCGACGAACAAGTTGACACCCCCTTGAGTGAAACTGGTCGTGCAGAAACCCATGTCTGCCTCAAGGGGATCATCGTGCATGGCCTTCCAGGCGGCATCACTCACGTACTCTCTTCCGGCCCACGTCCCGCCAGCCGACATCATCGCGGCAATCTTGGCCAAGCCACGGGCCGAGCAGTTGGCCGCCGCAGAAGGGGTTTCGCCCATGGCGACAACGCTTTCGTTGAAGAAGCCGATCCCCTTCATGCCCTTGTACGGCGGCGCCGCCCCTCGGCTGGTCGTGCGGCGCATCGATGGAAGCAGCCTCAAGATCCGTCCGAGAATCTGTAGGAAGCTGTGCTTGATCCTTCTTCCCATGAACCTGGGCTTCAAGCTCTCGAGGAACTGGAAGCCAAATCCGAGGGGCGAGACCTTCGAGATGCGCTCTAGTTCGCCTTCCTTCACACCGATGATCGCATCGGCCTCGAGCGGGCCACTGATCTCTTCACGCAGAAACTCCCCGATGGTTCGACCTCCGGGTTCGGCCCGGCGAAAGACTTCGTTGGCGATCCAGCCGCGTGTAATGGCATGATATTCGCGCACACTGCCACCCCCTTTGGGGAACTTCTGGGGGTGAGCTTCGATGAGCTTCCCCACCCGATTCTGTTTCAGGTTCTCAACGAGCAGGTCCTCGGGCTCGATCGGAGAATTGAACGCTGCCAGGCCCCCTTCGTGCCGCATCAAGTCCGCCACCGTGAGTTCGCTCTTGCCATGAGCAGCGAACTCCGGCCAGTACTGGGTGATCTTCGCTTGATAGTCGAGCAGACCTCTTCCTGCGAGCGCCGCCATCGCGACGGCTTCGAGGCTCTTTCCGCTGCTGAAAATATTGACGATGGAATCTGGCGAGAAGCCCGGGTCATCGGTCGCCGACGCCCAGAGATCGACCACTCTCTCGCCCTTGTAGTAGACACAGAGTTGATTGTTCTCTTCCGCCATCGTCCGCATGTCATGCTCGAATCGTTGCCGGACAGCTTCAAACCCTGGTGCCACCGTGCCGTGGACCTGGAGTTGTGTGCTCGCACCTGTGCTCATCGATCCCCTCCAGCTCAATGTGGAGCGCTAGTTCCGCGCGAATTCCCGGATTACCTGGCCGGGTCGTGCGCCCGTGTGCTTTCCATTCTCGACGATGACCTGCCCGCCGACGAGCGTCGCTGCATAGCCCTGACTCTCGACGATGTAGCGACCACCGCCATTCGGAAAATCGTTCACGAAGTACGGATACCCGGTTTCGAGTGCTTCGTAGTCGATGATATTGAGGTCAGCGATCCAACCTTCCTTGACTGAACCGCGCTCCCTCAGGCCCAGTACATCGGCGGACGCCTGGGTGATCCGATGAATGGCCTCCGGTAGCGCGTAGACGCCCTGTCGCCGGGTCAGCTCGCTCAACAAGAAGGTGGGCGAGTCGGTGTCCGTGAAGATTCCGACGTGAGCCCCCGCATCTGCCAGCATCGGGATGCAGTGCTTCATCTTCATGTAGGCCCACTGATTCTCGAGCGCCCCGCCGAAGGCCCAGTAGTTCCAGAGTTCGCGCCCCTCGGTTTCGATCAGACGGTCCACGTAGTAGTCCACCGGATCCCGACCGGCGACATCGGCCAATTGCGCGAGGGTGTTGTGGCCGGCTAGGTCGTAGTCGGGTGTCTCGTTGGTCCCCATGGCATGCATCAGCGCGATGTCGGCGTTGAATCCGGTCTCCTTCGATCGTTCGATCAGCCGCGCCTTCGTCGCAGGATCCTTCAGCGCTGCGAGCCGCTCCGCGATCGAGGGGAGCGCCATCAGCTCCTTCCAGGGTGTGTTCCTGAAGGGGATGGCTCGGACCAGACCAAACATCGCGCCGCTAGGTCGCGTGTGACAGATGCCGGTCATTCGCCGGCCCCCCTCGTTGTTCCGTTCCAGGAACTCGGCGGTGCGCGATACGCCGCCGTCGCCCGATGGCCCGGCGCCGCCGGAATACATCACGTGACAGCCCAGCTCCGCTCCACGGTCAAACATCTGGAACTCGCCCTGGAGCCGGGTCTGCATGTCGGGCGCCACCTGGAATAAGGCACCGACGCCACCACCCTCGACCACGGCGCGTTGAATCGCCTCGGTCTCGCGCAGATCAGCCCACGTTCCCGGGGTCAATCGTCCATCGGGTACGCGATGGCCCAGGAATCGTGAGGTCGAGAAGCCAACCGCGCCCTGCTCTACCGATTCTGTGACCAAACGGCAGATATGGGCCAGCTCGGCATCCGTCGCTTGCACGCCTTCGTCCATCGACTTGTCGCCCATGGCTTCGAATCGAATCGGCGAATGGCCTGCGAGGCCCACTACGTTCAGCGCCGGTTGCAGACGTTCGACGGCATCGAGGTACTCGCCGTAGCTCGTCCAGTCCCAGGGCAGACCCTCCATGATGGCGTCGGCCTCGATGTCCTCGACGGCTTCCATCAACTCCGCGAGCAGCCGGTGGTTCGCTTTGCCCACCGGCGCAAAGGTGACGCCACAGTTGCCGATCAGCGCCGTCGTCACGCCGTGGTAGGAACTCGATTTCATCTCCGGGTCCCAACCGACCTGAGCGTCGAGGTGGGTATGGAGATCCACAAACCCGGGCGTGACGACCTTGCCCGTGGCGTCGATCACGCGCGCGGCTTCGACACCTGCGAGATCGCCGACCCGTGTGATGCGAGCCCCATCGATGGCGACGTCGGCCTTCCTCGGTTCAGACCCGGTGCCATCAATGATGGAGCCACCGGAAACAATGAGATCGTGCGTCATCTTTGATCCTCGCTGCGCGTTCTGGTCCGGCGGATTCTACCCAACCCTCGATCGATGGTGCCCGTGGCTCCGCTCGCGGAGGCCGTCGACCCACGATGCATTCCACGGAGTACGCTCATGAACTCGCTATGGAGGAAACCATGAAGACCCGTATCAGACCTTGCCTCGTCGCTGTCGCGATCGGCTTCCTTGCCCAGACGGCCGGCGCCAGCGATGTCGGAACAATCGATTTCCCCACATCGACCCGCTCCGAGGAGGCCCGGGCGCATTTCGTGCGGGGTGCCACCATTCTTCACAGCTTCGGTTGGAAGCAGGCGATCGCCGAGTTCAAGCTCGCGCAAGCCGCGGACCCCAATTTCGCCATGGCCTACTGGGGTGAATCGCTTTGTTACAACCATCCCCTGCTACCGGAGATGGACGCGGCGTCTCCCCGGGACGTTCTCATGAAGCTGGCTCCCACCCGGGAGGCACGGCTCGCGAAGGCGCCGACCGCGCGTGAGCGGGGTTTCTTGCTGGCGGTCGAATCCCTCTTTTTTGCCGAGGGCGACATCAAGGCGCGGCGCACCGGTTACATGGAGGCGATGCGCGAACTCTATGAAGCCAACCCCGACGACGACGAGGTGGCCGCGTTCTACGCGTTGTCGCTGATCAGTGCGGGAGGCGCGGCCGGCAAGGTCGGCGAGCGCAAGCGAATCCTCGCGGGCTCGATCGCGCTGGAGTTGTTTCATCGCGACCCGGATCATCCCGGCGCCGCGCACTACACGATCCATGCATTCGACGATCCGATACACGCGCCGCTCGCTCTCCCGGCAGCCCGAAAGTTTGACAGCATCGCCCCTGCTGTCTCTCATGCCCGCCACATGCCAACACACATTTTCATCCAGCACGGAATGTGGAATGACGTTTCCGTGTCGAACCAGTCAGCCTACGAAGCAGCGGTCGCATTGTGGGAGCCAGGCGACAGTGCCGGCGACATGGTTCATGCGCTCGACTGGGGCCAATACGGGGATCTGCAGCTCGGCGACCGCGACCGGGCCGAGAGGTGGATCGAACTTCTGCGCGGGATCGTTGAGCGAAACAGTGGACAGCAGCGTGTGGTCGCTGCCCTCCCGAGGATCGAAGCGCGCTTGATCGTCGAGACCCATCAGTGGCGCACGAAGCCGGTCACCGAGAGCTCGACCGGGCCGGAGCTCCTGGCTATCGGTCTCAGTGCTGTAGAACTCGATGATCTGTCGCTTGCCGAAAGCGCATCCAGCGCCCTGGCCCGGCTGGCCGATAAGGCCGCGAGCAAGGAGTCCTTCTACAATCGCGCCGCTGCGCCACTCGCCGTGATGCAAAGACAGGTCGCCGGTGCGATTTCGATCGCCAAGGGCGAGACCGAACGAGGACTCGCCACACTCGAGGAGTCGGTCGCGATCGCGGAGCAGATGCCCCTGCCTCGTGGCGCCGCGAACCCGATCAAACCTGCACACGAGTTCTACGGAGAGGCGCTGCTGGCGGCCTCGCGGCCAGCTGATGCCGCGAAGCAGTTTCGTGCTGCACTCCTGCGGATGCCGAATCGGCCGCCGGCATTGCTCGGCTTGGCGCGGTCATACGTCGCTCTGGATGACGACGCCGCGGCCTCCCCGCACTATCAGCAGTTCATCGACATTCGAAGAGGGCGAGACTCCCCCGAACTTCGTGAAGCGAGAGCGCACCTGGCCCGCGATGGATCGTAGGCCGAGCCCCGCGGCGACAAGCACGACCGCCATCCCGACGTCGCATGCTTGCTATTCAAGATAACCACGCGCTCGGAGCGCTTCGATTCGGCTCGGCTCGATGCCCGCCACGAACTCCGGGAGCGTTGTTCGTCTGGAGCCCTAAAAGCCCGGGCGCACGTAGGGGTGTGGATCAGAGAGGCCGCGGTAGACCACCCCGTCCTTCACGACAGCGACAACCCGCTCGGGGTCCTGGATGAGGGTGACGTCCGTGGTGGGGTCACCGTTCAGGACAACGAGGTCGGCAAGCTTTCCGGCCTCGAGCGTTCCCGTCGTACCCGAAGGGTCGAACGCCTCACCGCCGTCGCGGGTCGCACACAGGAGAGCCTCGGTAGGCGACATTCCGAAGAGGTCGACAAAGTACGCGAGCTCATTGGCCTGCGTCCCATGGGGAGTGATGCTGAGCCCGTAGTCGCCGCCGACGAGGATGCGCACGCCCGCTTGCCGAAGACGTTTGACTGAAGAAATGGTCTCGTCAATCTCACGTTGGTAGCCGCTCGCGACCATCGCCTCCCGCGGCAGGCCGATCTCAGCGCCGCGCTCCAGGAGCGTGACTTCCCACGCGATCGCGGGCCCGACGAAGAGGCGATCGCGGGCATTCCGCAGGAGCTTCACAGCCTCGTCGTCGAGGTAGTTCGCGTGGCCGATTAGATCGATTCCATGGCGGACCGCCTGCTTCACGGCGGCCGCTGACCGCGCGTGACATGCGATGCGCATGCCGCGGGTATGCGTCTCCTGGACAGCGGCCGCGACCTCCTCGTCGGTGTAGCTCAGGACGCCCGGCGGCGAGTACGCAGAGAGGGCCTCACCGTCGAGGAAGATCTTGACGATGTCGACGGACTTCTTTGCAAGGGATCGGACCCCCGCGCGAACCGCCCAGGGCCCGTCGGCGATGAGCTTGCGCCCTTCGCTTCCAGGGTCGGCTCCGTCAGCGTTGCTGCCGGTCGAGCCCAGATCACGATCCGAGGCAGCAAGCCGGGGGCCCGGAACTCGACCTTGCGTGATGGCCTCTCGCAGCGGGAGATCGATGCCCTGTGCCGAGCCGAAGGAGATGACCGAGGTGAACCCTGCGCCCAACACGCGACGCGCGTTATCGGCCGCGTCGAGCATCGCCGTTGGAAGGGGTTGCCGATCGAGCTGCTGCGGATGAGCGTTGTTGTACGAGAGGTGGGCGTGCGCATCCGTCATCCCCGGCATGACGAACGCGCCGGCCAGATCGTGGCGGGCCACACTCCCGTCGATAGAAGGTGCGTCCGCGGCGGGTCCAGCGTAGACGATGTGAGTCCCCGCGATGACGACCACCGCGTCGTCGAGCACCTCTCCGTCGATGCCCGTGAACAGGCGAAGGTTGGCGAAGACCCGGTCCGTCATGACTTCTCGGCTCCATGCCCATCCAGCCGAAGCAGCCGCGTGGCGTTCGGTGTCAACGAGGCGTCGAACGCATCAACTTCGGCCGGTGTATCCCAGCCGCCGAAGTTGGTGCCGTAGACCATGCGATCGGTTCCTACGAGCCCGACGAGTAGGTCACGCGCCGGCCCCGGCTCCATGTGGGCATCAAACCAAAAGTGGCGCAGTTGGTCAGCAAAGCCCGTTGGGCGTCGACCGTATCGCGCCATGGAGTCGAAACGTTCGGCGAGGTACGCGATCGCGCCTCCACCATGAGAGATGCAGACATCGAGATCGGGATGCCGGTCGAATACACCACCCAGGATCATCGTGGCGGCCGTGAGCGTCTCCTCGTGGGTGTAGCCGACGATCAGATCGAGCCCGAACCGATGCAGGCGCCGGTCCGGTGCCATTGTGCGCCCATCATTGGTCGCCGGATGGATGAAGAGCGGAAGATCGAGGGCCACCAGTGTCTGATAGAACGGGTCGTACCCTGGATCATCGAGCGGAACCGGATAGTTCGTGCTGACGTAGACGCCGCGAAGGCCCATTTCGGCAGCGCGTTCCGCTTCTGCCTGTGCCGCTGCGACGTCCTGCAGGGGCACCTGGGCGCTGCCCAATAAGCGGCCAGGGTAGTTCGACACAAGGGCGGTCATGGCTTCATTCGTTGCGCGCGCAAACGATGTAGCCGGCTCCGCTTCGATCCCGGCGAAGAAGGAGAGCGGGTTGGGAGAGAGAAGCTGCTGATTGATCCCCAGCGCGTCCATCGCGACGATTCGCTTATCCGGGTCCATGAACACCGATCCCCGATAGGGCGAGGGCTTCATGATGTACTCGCCCACCCGAAACGCGGCGGGGCCGCCTTCCTCCAGCAGCTCGGGGCCGTAGGCGCCCGCTCGCCCAAAAGCGGGTTCGAGTACAACGTGCGCGTGGAGGTCGACGACGCTCATAGACGTTAGGCGAGCGCCGAGATCCGCGGCTTGCCGCCCTCGTCGTACACGGTGCCACGATCATCGGCAACCCATTGGCGGTTGATACTGTCCAAGAAACCGTCCACACCCTGCAGCGCTGTCACCATCCGAGCGTAGTTCTCGTGGACGAAGTGCTTCTCGAGCGACTGTGCATCGGTCCAGAGTTCGTAAACCTGGATCTCGGTCGGCACCGCCGGGTCGGGCGCGAAGCAGTACATCAGACAGCCAGGCTCCTCATCGCGCGTAGCCGCCTGGATCGGAATGCTGGCCGCAACGGCGGCATCACGTCCGGCTTGGTTCGCGAATACCAATCGCGCAGTAACGATGATCATGGCGGCTCTCCTTCGGCGACTACTGGCGTCCCGGCGACTGTGGGCATGTGTAAGCTATCGCACCGGCTCGGGAATGAGGCGCGAGCGGCACGTCTTTAGACCATGTTCAGCATGACGCCTTGCGGCGCGAGGCCAAGGAGTACGCGCCCTGCGTCGTCGAGATGATGCGGTGCCACCGTAAGATGCTGTCGGATGACGCGAACATCCCTCGCTTGCCGTTCGAGCGGCGAGTCGAGGAAGTTCGCCGTGGTTCCTGCGGCTTCGGCTACAAGATCGACGGCTTCTGCACTTCCCCGAACCGCGTCGGAGCAGGCAATCTGAAGAATCGCCCGCTGCTCGAGCGTCGGCTCTTCTCCGCGAACCACGGTGTCCCAGACATCGGTCACCGCTTCCATCACGAACGCGCGAGCTCCTCGAATGCGCGCTTCCGCTGCGGCGACGGCATGCTGTGCGAGCGCGCGTTCGCGTAGGCTCGAACTGGAGAAGCGCGGGACCTTTCCCTTCGCGATCGCTACAAAATCGTTGATGCTGGCTCGCGCGATCCCCAGTGCGACGCCCACCTTGTTGTACGACAATCGGGAGCCGCGAGGGAAGCGAGCGATCGGAACGTCGGCAAGAGGCGCGAGGTCCGTCATGAAGCCCACGACGTTCTCCTTGGGAACGAAGACATCTTCGATCCGCACGTCGTGAGAACCGGAACCGCGTAGACCGCCGACGCGCCAGTTGTCCAGGATCTCAATTTCCGAGCGCGGCAGGATCATGAGCCGTGGAAACTCCCCGGGTCTTGGCTCGCCCTCGTCGTGGATGGCCGACAGCGCCGAGAAGTAGTGGCAATTGTGCACGCCACTCGCGAACTGCCAGTGGCCGCTCACCCGGAATCCTCCGTCGACGGCCTCGGCTCGTCCGACTGCTGCTGTGGATCCCGCGAGAATCGTGCTGGGGTCGGCGAAAAGTTCGGCGGCGCGCGGAAATCCCAGCGTCAACAAACCAAAGCTCTCGATGCCGATCATGAGGTTCCAACCGGTGGCGCCATCAGCCTCGGCAATGGTCTCGATCACGGCAATCTGGGTCGCCGGATCTTGTTGGCCGCCTCCGAAACTCTTTGGGGCACCCACCCGGTAGAGCCCCGCCTGGGCCATGGCTTCAGCGACGCGAGCCGGTAAGCGCCGTTCCCGCTCCGCCTCGTCGGCCGCCTCCCTTACGAGGGGTTGCAGGGCGCGGGCTGCGGCGACAGGCTCGGAAGTCATGGGATCCCCTAGTTCGGTGGCGAGTCCGGCCACGCTAGCCCAGAGCCGAAATCCGGAGAGCCGGTACGGTGGGAGTGTGTCCCGAGCGAGAATCAGCGGGGCTTGAGCTGGTAGCGGATCGGCATTCGCTTCACGCCGCCGAGGAAACTCGAGCGCATGCGCTCGACGGGGCCGTCCAGCGCAACGGTTTCCAGGCGCTCTGCGAGTTCGCGAAAGATGATGCGGAGCTCGAGGCGAGCGAGGCTGGCACCGAGGCAGAAGTGCTCGCCAATTCCGAACCCGACATGGGGATTGGGACGTCGGTCGATCCGGAACGAGTCCGGTTCGTCGAAGACGTCGGCGTCCCGATTGGCCGAGGGATATAGCAGGCACATCGAGTCCTTGGCGCGGATCTTCTGGCCTCGGAGTTCGACATCCTCATTGGGTGTGCGGCAGAACTGGATCACCGGACTGGTCCAGCGAACGATCTCCTCGACCGCCAGGTCGACTCCTGTCGGGTCGCTCCGCAGCATCTCCATCTCCTTGGGGTTCTCGATCAGCGCAAGCAGGCCTCCACTCGCAGCGTTCCGCGTCGTTTCGTTGCCAGCGACAACGAGCAGCAAGTAGAAGGAGAGCAGTTCGAGCGTCGGGATGGGCTCGCGGCCAACCTTGGCATTGGCGAGGACGCTGACCATATCGTCGCGCGGTGATTTGCGACGTTCCGCGGCGAGGTCATTGAAGTAAGCGAACAGGCCGTTGCGAGCGTCCATCACTCCGGCGCCGGGTGCATCGGCGTCGACGTACTCGTCGTCGGAGGATCCGGCAATCTGATTCGTCCACTGGAACATGAGCCGCCAGTCCTCGCGCGGAACGCCTAACATATCCGCCAGCACATGTAGCGTCAGAGGTGCGGTCAGGTCGCCAACGAAATCTCCGGTTCGCTCCCCTCCATCGCCGGCCATCTCGGCCAGGAGATCCCTCGCTATCTGCTCGATTTCCGGCGCGCGACGTTTGATGGCCCGAGGCGTGAACCAGGAACTCGCCGCGCCACGGAACGCCGCATGCTCCGGCGGGTCCATATTGAGAAGCTGCCGCACCTCGGTACGGTTCTCGACCGGTCCTCCTTCCTCAAAGATCGCGAGCCGCGGTGCGTTCAGAAACCGCGTTGGTTGCTTCGAGACGGCCACGATGTCTTCTCGCTTCGTGATGGCCCAAAAGCCGACGCCACCGGCTAGATCGAACCAGTGCACAGGCGCCTGCTCTCGCAGGACTTTCCACGCAGCGTGCGGATAGCCATCTCGCTGGAAGGTGTCGGGACCGAGGATGTCGACGGTTGACGGGAGATCTCGTGTGGTCATCGGTGAAGGCTAGGCCCGACGCCGGGCAGTGCGCCAACATTCGACGATGTGTACGTAATTGCACCCCTTGCCTTACGGTGATCACCTCACGTTTAGCGATGGCGATCACTCGAAGCAGAGGAAGCCATCACTGATTGCTGGGCGCCCGTCCTCTGTGAACACCGTAAAACCCACCACGCCACCGCGGACGCTATGGATGAGCAACCGGAGTGTGGACGGCATGAGCACCATCGCCGAGAGACGTCCACCCAGCCGTCGCACCCGGGTGGAATCATTCTCCAGCACCCGCTCGACGATGCGCGAAACCGAGAGCGCCAGAGTGGCCGTTCCGTGCAGGATGATGCCCGGGAGTCCAGCTGCGAGCGCGACGGCTCGATCGGTGTGGATCGGGTTCCAGATCCGTGCGCACTCGGTGTAGATGTGTGCGGCAACGGCTGAGACGGGCATCTCGATCGTGTCCTGTTGGCCGCCCTCCATCGAAGGTGCCTCCGGCAGTTCGGGGAGCGCCTCACTCTCTGCCGGCTCGCCGACGATCTCGACGCCCCTGCTGATACCGAGTTGATAGGTCCGGCACACGAGTCTTCCGGCCGCGTCCACGGTGTCGAGTCGAGTCGTCTGGGCGGCGCCAGGTTTGATCAGACCTACCCCGATGACGGTCGCGGTCGTGGCGAGCACGTCTCCGGCGCAAATGGGTCGATAGAGATGCAGGTCGTGGCTGGCATGCACACTGCGTGCACGCTCTGCGGGGCTGGCGGTCTCCGCTCCAGCCAGATGGGCGCACTCGAGAATGGCCGGCCATTCAAGGCACACCGGAAACACCGGGTGAGCCACCACCCGCTGCGCCGCTGTGTCCAGGTAGGCAGGGGCGAAGTCTTCGATCCCCGCGGCGTATGACATCAGCCAGCGTGCGTCGATCGAGTGCTCGAACGCCCGTGTTTGTTGACCCACGGTCGCGTTGCTGAGCGGCATGCTTGCTAGTCCAGTTCAGGGGAAGTCAGTTTACCCGGTCGTGCGCATCGCGTCAGGCTCGAGGGCCCTGGTGCTACTCCTTTTCGGGGAGTGGCCCGTAGACATAGCGTCCATCGCTTGGGTGGTGGTACCACCCGGCGGCTGCATGAGTGCCGCCGTCGACGTGAATCGTCTCGCCGGTGAGGTACCGCGCGAGATCGGAGGCGAGAAAAACGGCGACGCCTCCCAGGTCCTCCGGTTCCCCCACCCGCGCTAGCGGCACCGTCAACTGCGCGCGCTCCTGGCTGGCCTCATCCATCAATGCCCGCAACCCATCCGTCATGCAGATGTCCGGTGCCATCGCGTTGACACGAATGTCATAGGGCGCCAGTTCGAGGGCCAGGCTCTTGGTGAAGCTGATGGCGCCAGCCTTTGCCGCTGCATAGGTCGCATACAGGGGCGCAGCACGAACGCCTTCGATCGAAACCACGTTGATGATGCTGCCGCCGCCGCCCCCATCGATCATGTTCCGCGCCACGTGCTGCGTGCAGTGATAGATGTGTTTGAGGTTCGCGCTATGGAGCGCGTCCCAGCCCTTCTCAGTCGTCTCGAGGAACGGCGCTGCGAATACGCCGCCGGCGTTGTTGACGAGGATGTCGATTTGGCCGAAACGCTTGATGGTTTCGGCAACGGCTCGTTCGACCGCCTCACCCTCTCGAACATCGACTTCGAGGCCCAAAGCCTCGCCGCCACGGGTTGTCAGCTCCCGGGCCGTTCGCTCGGCACTCTCCGGGTCTCGCTCGAAGATTGCCACGCGGGCACCGAAGGCGATGAGACTGTCGGCGATGCCGCGTCCGATTCCCGCTCCGCCTCCGGTCACGATCGCGACCTTGCCAGTAAGGAGAATGTCACTCGGCGTCATTTGCCGAGTGTTTGTCGAAATGGGGAATCCCGCAAGCTACGGTGATCCCATGACAAGCGAACAACGTTCGCCCGCTCACCCAGCCACGGGCAAGCCGGGCGAGGCCTACCTGAGGCCTGGTGCGCGGGGTCTCCTCAGGCTGGTCGATCGGCTTGTGCCGCCCGAACTGAGCGAGGCCGATCTCACAGATCGGCGCCGCTTGCGGCTGACCGTGGTGGGTTGTTGGTTCAGTTTCGCGATCCACGCCGGCACCTGCGTGGCCATGATGTGGCAGGACATGCCCATCGTGGCGCTTGGGAACGCGGTGTCAGCCCTGCTCTCGCTTTCCCTGCTCGCATTCCTATGGCGTGGTTTTTCGATTGATTTCGTCGGCAACGGGTTGGTCGCCGTGTTGTTGCTCTTCGTGGTGGGCGTTGCCGGCCCGACGGGTGGCGATGCGACAAGTGCACTCCACACGGCCGCGATCCTGCCAGGGGTCGCGATCATGCTATCGGGCCGGCGCGCTGGCGCAGTCTGGGTCTTCATTGTGTGCGCCGTGGTGGGCGCCCTCGGTGGTTTGCGTGCGAGCGGCTTCGATTTCCCGATCCAACTCGATCCCGAGCGGTTTGCCATTTCTCGGTTCGCTGGCGTGATCTCGCTGACGCTGGGGATCTCGGGAATGATCCTCCTCTACGAATGGGTCAAGGACCGCGCGCTGGAGGATGCCGCGGCGGCTCGCCTGGACTCAGAGTCCGCTGCGCGCGAGAACCTCCGCCTCGAGTCCTTGATGCAAGAGAATCAGAAGCTCGAGAGCCTGGGCGTACTGGCCGGCGGCGTCGCACACGATTTCAACAACCTACTCACGCCGATCCTGGGGAACGCGGGCCTGGTCGCATCCGCAGAGACGCCGGAAGTGGCGTCTGAGTACGCCGAACAGATCGTGATTGCGGCCGAGCAAGCTGGCGATCTCACCGATCAGTTGCTCGCCTACGCGGGCCGCGGCCGCGCAGCCCCGGTTCCCGTGGACCTTTCTGAATCCGTACGGCGCGTCTCCTCGCTGATTCGCACGGCCGTGGATCCGGAAGTCGAGTTGGTGCTTTCCCTGACGGAGGAGCCCAGTTCGGTGATCGGCGACCCGGGCCAGATCCAGCAGATTGTGCTCAACCTCGTCACCAACGCGTCTCAAGCCCTCGACGGACCGGGCAAGATCGAGGTGGAGACGGGGATCCTGCCCGAGGGCGCGCCACTCAAGGCTGTCGCGGTCCTGATGCCGCTCCCGAGCGGCCCGTGCGCACGACTTACGGTCAGCGACAACGGGCGGGGGATGAGCAACGAGATCTCCAGCCGGATCTTCGACCCCTTCTTTACGACGAAGACGTTAGGTCGCGGTCTCGGGTTGTCTGCGGTGCTAGGCATTGTGCGCTCCTACAGCGGCACTCTCTTCGTGACGAGCAAGCCCGGAAGCGGCACCCAGATCGAGGTGTTGTTGCCGATGGCCGGCGCTGAGGCGAGCATTGAGACGGTATTGGCGATGGAAGCGCCCGCACACTTCGCGGGCGAGGTCCTCGTTGTCGACGACGAGCCCTCCATTCGGCGCTTCGCCAGCCGCGCCCTGGCAGCGATGGGCTTCGTAGTGCACGAGGCGAATGACGGAACCGAGGCGTTGGCCCAACTCGATCGTCATCCGCAGATCCTGGCCGTGTTGCTCGATGACGCGATGCCGCGCATGCGGGGGATCGAAGTGCTGGACGAGGTCGCGCGGCGAGGCCGCACGCTCCCCATCATCCTTTCGACGGGAAACCCGGAAGGGTTCGCACTCGTGCGATCCGATACTCCGAACGTCTACTGGCTCTCGAAGCCCTACACCGTCGACGCGCTGCGGCGGGTGTTCAGCGAGGCGCTGGGCTCCTCAGCCGAGCATCGGATCGACCAGTGAGCCCACGACGACCAGAACCGGGAACGCCAACAGCCACGCCAGCCCTTCTCGTTTCGTCTGCGTCGCGAGGAACCGTTGGGTGGCGATCGTTCCTGCAAGAACCATCAGAATGACGAAGTTCCGCAGCATCATCGGTGCAAAGGATCCGGCGTTCAGATCGCCCGCCTCGATCAGCGCGCCTAGCGTGAATGCCGCCACGACGAGGCCCCAGCCGAGAGCCGGCCGCAGCGCTTCGGGCACCGACTTCAGGAGACGACCGAGGCCTCGCGGGCCCGTTGCGGTGGTTGAGGATGCCGGCACGTCGGGCTGATCGAAAGCTTGGAGTCGTGCGATCTCTTCAGCCGTTGCGTCCTCGGCATACGGTCCGAGCTTCCGCTTTTGCAATTCGCCCACAGCGGATTCAATGAAGGCCTCATTGTTGATGAGCACCTGGTCGACCAGCCCGAGGTAGCCCATCGGCAGGATCGGGGCCTCTTCCCAGACCCGTAGCTGCTGGTAGGGCCGCTTGGGGTAGGCATGGTGATCGGCGTGGCGTGAGAGGCCGGTGAGTCCGTAGTAGGTAAAGCGCGAATGCGTGTCCCAGGAATCTTGCGGGCGGACACGCGGGCTCTTTCGTTGCAGACCCCAGTGCTCGAAATAGTTGACGGCTTCGAGGAGTCGTACCGCAAGGAACGCCTGGAGCACGTGGGCAACGAGCGCCGACAATCCGAATGCGAAGAACACAGCGAGCACCAGGCCCCAGCCGACGACGAGTCCCTGCACGATCTGGTTCCCACGCATGCGTCCGTCGAGCAAATGCATGTGCTCGTCGCCCAGGCGCTTCGCCTCCAGAGCCCAGGCGCTACGGAATTGCCCCGGCACGGTGCGACGCCAGAAATCACGGTACGTCTCGCCAAAACGCGCGGTCGCCGGGTCCTGCTCTGTTGCGACACGGAGATGGTGGCCGCGCAGGTGTTCGGTGAAAAAGTGCTCATACAAAACCGTGCAGAGCAGAAGCCGCCCCAGATTCTGTTCCCAGCGCTTCGGCCGGTGGATCAGCTCGTGGGCCGTGATGATGGAGAAACCCGAGTTGCCGCCGACCAACAACACGACCATGGCCATGTCCATCGAGAAGATATCCTGCGTCGCGAACATCCGGGCCAGCTCGAGGACGATGACGAACTGCAAGCCGGCCAACAGGTAGACGAGGCCGTCGAACGGCCAGGCTGAAACCGATTCGTGGGGTTGGCGTAGCTCGTCGCCGCTCGCCCGATCGACGAAGAGCAGCGCGCCGAGCGGGATCACGAAGACCGGCGCGAGGTACCACGGATGGGGTCCCGTCCAGATGAACAGCAGCGCGGTCGCCGGGATGGCGAGGCTCGCGAGATGGCGCCACCAAATTCGGAACAACGTCTGTGATCTGGATGAGTCGAGGCTCTGGGGGTCAGTGTCGGACATGATCCGCTCAACTTAACACGCTCTCGGCGCTCGCTCGGCCACCCGCAGCAGGAATCACGATGCGGCGAAACCCTGAGAAAGTCGGCGGACGAACGCGGGCGCGGAGCGAGCGCCTTTGATGATACGATCCTTGGAACCTCGGAAGGACATGCCATGCACCGTCTCGTTCCCGTCCTGTTGCTCGCCCTGTTCGTTGCGATTCCGGCCTGGGCGGATGAGACCTGTCAGTCGCCTTACCTCCCCAAGATCGAGGGTCAGGAAGACTACGTCTACGTCTGGACCCTGGGCGTCGAAGGCTGGGGCGACGGCTCGGACAAGGTGGTCACGGTCGGCGCGAACCCCGCGCGCGATGACTACGGCAAGGTCGTCGACTCCGCTTCGGTAGGGGGCCGGCACGAAGCGCATCACGGCGGCTTCACGGATGATCGTCGGCACCTCTGGGTCGCTGGCCTCGATACGAGTCAGATCTTCGTCTTCGACGTCGCGACGGATCCAGCCCACCCGGAGCTGGTGAAGACCATCGACAACTTCGTCGAGGCGAGCGGCGGCGTCGTCGGCCCCCATGGCTTTTACGCGTTGCCCGGCCGGATGTTGATTCCAGGGCTCTCGAATTCCGAGGACAAGGGAGGGCGAACGGCCATCGTCGAGTACTCGAACGAAGGCGAGCATGTGGTGACGCACTGGATGCCCGACGATGCGCCCTACGGCTACGACGCGCGGGTGAACGTGAATAGCAACCGCATGCTGACCTCGAGCTTCACGGGTCACGCGAACTACATGCGTCCTCTCGCCGAATTGATGGGCGACGGCCAAGCCATGGAGAACTTCGGCGACAGTGTCGTGGTCTGGGATTTCCACGCGAGAAAGCCTATCCAGACGCTGCGCATTCCGGTCGCGCCGCTCGAGATCCGATGGGCGTTGAAACCGGAGCATGACTACGCCTTCATCGAGGCGGCGCTCACCGGCGAGTTGTGGACGGTGCTCCGCGCCGAGGACGGCAGCTACGAAGCCGTCAAGAGTGGAGACATCGGAACCCGTGAGGAGCAGCCGCTGCTCGCCGTCGACATCAGCCTCTCGGCGGACGACAAGTTCCTGTTCGTCGACACCTTCATGGACGGCAAGGTGCGCGTCTTCGACGTCTCGAACCCGCGCAAGGCGAAGCTGGTCTATGAACGCAAGATCGGCGAGCAGGTCAACATGGTCTCGCAATCCTGGGATGGGAAACGCGTCTACTTCACGTCCTCACTTCTGGCGAATTGGGATGGCACCGGCCACGAAGACGAGCAGTTCTTGAGAGCCTTCACCTGGGATGGCCGAGAACTCCATCCCACCTTCGAACTCGACTTCGAAGCGCTTCAACTGGGCCGGCCCCACTTGATGCGCTTCGGCCAGCTCGGCTTTTGGGCGTCGGCCGATGTCGGCGGCGCCGAGGAACTCGCGGCAGCGCCATGAGATCGCTCGAGGTCCTTTCCTGCGCCGTCTTGGCGATCGTCGCGGTCGGCGCCTCCACGATGGCCCAGCCCGTCGTTGCGCCCGATGCTAGGCGCTTCGAACCGCCGCTCCCGGGAAGTTATTCACTGCCTGCGATCATTCAGGTGGACGAGCATCAGCTGCTCGACTCTCGCGGTCAGGTGGCGCCCCTGCTCGGCCTTGCCGAGGGGGAGATCGCACTCGTCTCGTTCGTGTACCTCTCGTGTGGCGACGCCTGTCCGTTGGCGACGGCGTCCTTGCACCAGCTCGACCGGAAGGTTGCCAAGGATTCGTCGCTCGCGAATCGCGTTCAGCTGGTGACCGTGAGCTTTGACCCGAAGCGCGACACACCCGCGTCTCTCGCGGTCTTCGAGCGCGGAATCGCCGCGCGCTCCCGCTGGCGTTTTCTGACGGCTGCAAGCCCGAGTGAAATTGCGCCCGTGCTCGCCGATTTTGGCCAGGACGCCGTTCGGATTCCTGACGAGGGAGACACGGCAGAGCAACGACTCCGGCACGTGCTGAAGCTGTTTCTCATCGATGACACGGGAGCCGTCCGGAACATCTACAGTACGGGCACGCTCGATCTCCGGTTGATTCTCGGGGACATGCAGACCCTGCTCGGCGCGCACTCCTAGCGCGCAAGGACACCCGCCATGGAAACCGCGAACGACTCCAGACACGTGGTGATCTCGGCCGACTGCCACGCCGGCCCACGCAAGCCCGCGGACTATCGGCCCTATGTCGATCCAGCGTACATCGCTCACTTCGATCGCTGGGTGGAACGAGAGGAACGCACCACCTTGAACCTCTTCGGCGCCGAAGTCGCAGAGTCCGCGGGAGCCGGGGACGCGGCATTTCGGAGTCGCCGCACGGCCCAGCTGATCGCCCTCGGCGTCCCGGAAGCCAGCGCCCGGCTGAATGTCGAGACGCACTATCGATCCGAGGCAAGCATCGCGGGCGCATGGGATTCTGCCGCTCGCTATGTGGCGCTCGAGCACGAAGGGGTGGCGGCAGAAGTCATCCATCCTGACGGCGTATTTGGCACGCGCCTGCCCTTTCGTAGCTTTGGGGGCTCCCCGGAGCCCGAACTCGACGCCGCGGGAAAGCGGGCCTACAACCGTTGGCTCGCCGACCTCTGTTCAGACCAACCCGGAAGGCGCGCCGGGATCATCCAGATCTCACTGCATGATGTGGCTGCAGCCCTCCGTGAGATCGAGCATGGCGTCGCGAATGGACTGACGGGCGGCGTTGGCCTCCCTGGCCTTCCAGGTGGCTCCGGCCTCTCTGGCTACAACGACCCGGACTACGCACCGCTCTGGGCTGCGTGTGAAGAGATAGGGCTGCCCCTCTCCCATCACGGCGGGACCCCGGCCGCCGACGCTCAGATCTACGGTACGGATCCTTTCCAGGTCGCGGCACTGAACTCGGTCGAGGTCGGTGTCGGTGCCCGCCGTCCCTTCCTTTTCCTGATGTTCGGCGGCGTCTTCGACCGCCATCCAGCCCTCAAGTTGGTTCTGACCGAGACGTTCGCGGATTGGATTCCGCCGTGGCTGGCGCAACTCGACGCCCACATGGATCAGTTCTGGATGAGTGGGATGAGGGAGCGACTCGATCTTCGACCTAGCGAGTACTGGCGTCGGCAATGCTATGTCGGCGCTTCGTTTCTGTCTCGGAGCGAGGCCGAGATGCGTGCTGCCATCGGTCTCGAGAACGTGCTCTGGGGTGCAGACTATCCGCATATCGAGGGAACCCAGCCTTACACCCGCGAGTCTCTTCGGGCGACGTTCTCCGGATTGCCCGACGCCGACGTCCGCAGAATTCTCTCGGAAAACGCTGCCAGCGTGTACGGCTTCGACCTCGAACGGCTGAGGCCGGTCGCCGACCGGGTGGGCCCGTCCTGCGCGGAACTGGCTGTGCCGTTCCCGATCGAAGAGAAGCCTGCGGACTATCTTGGCTCCGGCTTTCGAACCTGAGTCAAGGCTGGATCAGGCGAAGTAGTTCGGCGACGTCACCGACGCCACCACGTTCTCCTGGAGCTGGCTCAGCGACTGGATGTCCGCATTTACGACATCCAGGCCGTGCGCGAGTACGTAGGCATAGCTTCGCTGGAAGGCCGAGAACCTTGCCGCCATCAGCTTCTCGTCGTAGTACGCGTTGAAGGCGTCCGGCTTGTCGAACCAGCCGAGGATGGGAAGTCCGGCCAGGTGGCGCGCCGCCTTCATACCGACGAGGCCGATGCCGGATTCGCGGGCCTTGTCGAGGATCGGCCGCAACGCCGTCATCGGGGGCGAACCCTCGAGGACGCTCTTGCTCTCCCAGTCGTACCAACCGCCCGGTGTGATCGCGATCATCGCCAGGTCGTACCAACCCGTGTCGACGGCGGCGAGCAGCACCTTCTCGGCGTTGCGATGGGTGCTGAGACCGAGGTGCGTGACCTTGCCGGCCTGCTTGGCGTTCTGGAACGCCCGATAGATCTCTTCGCTCTGGATCAGGGATGGGTTGTAGGACGCCATCAGATAATAGGCGTCCACCTTGTCGACCTTCAGCTCCGCGAGGCTGCCGTCCAGCCGCTGGCTCCAGATGGCGGCCGCGTCCTTTGCCTGCTGCGCGGTGACCGTGTAGTTGTCTCCGACGTCGATATCGGCCGGAGCCTTCGAGATGAGGAAGACGTCGTCGCGCACCTTCTTCAGGAAGGGCGCCAGGTTCTCTTCGGCGTTTCGGTAGTAGTCTCGATAGCCGACGTCGAAGACGTTAATTCCTGAGTCGTAGGCGGCATTTAGAAGGGAATCCTTCGACGAAAACATGAGACTCGCGCCACATCCCATGACCAGGCGGCTTGCGTTGAAGCCGGTTCGGCCGAGCTTGCGGTAGCTCATCTCAGGCCATTCCGACGTGCTTGCACGAACGTCGCGAGCGGCCTCGACGGCGGCGCGAGCGCTGCCCGAAGTCAGGAAGGTTTGCCCCCCGACCGCGGCCATCGCGAGGTATTGGACGAACCGGCGGCGGCTGATCGATCTGTTGTCTTGTTCACGTCGCATGGGGCACCCCGAAGTTCAAGAGGAACGATGCACAGCATATCCACCGCGGCGGCGATCGGCCCGATGGGGTGCGCCTTACAGACCCAGGAAGTTTGCCGCCGAGACGCCGTAGAACGCCTCTCGGGTTTCCGACGAATCCCCGAGCAATCCATCGAACACGGCGCCGGGGTCCGGGCTTCCCTCCGGATGCGGGAAGTCGGAGGAGTAGACGAGGATGCCGTCTGGGGATCTGCGGATCGCATCGTCGAGGCCCGGTTCGCTGGCCAGTGCGGCCACCCGGACCTGACGCTCGAAGTACTCGCTCGGCTTTAGTTTGAGGTTGTCGTAGCTCCGACCGGTCATGGCTGACACTTGATTGGTCCGGTCGACGCCGGAATCGAGGCGTTCGCCGAAGCCGGGGACCCACTGTACGCCCAATTCGGCGACGATGAATCGAAGCTTCGGATGGCGCTCGAACACGCCACGCAGGATCAGCGCGGACAAAGCCATCTCGGGAACCAGGCGCCGGACGTAGGCGTTGTACATCAGCGATAGATCGAGCGGGTGCCCATCGTTGTTCACCCAGCCCGTATCCACTGGCGCACGTCCGCCGCCGACGTGCAGCATCACCCACATCCCGAGGTCTTCTAGCAGCGACCACAACGACTCGAAATCGGGGTGAGCGAGGCTCTTTCCCCCAACCGGCTCCGCTTTGATCTGGACCATGCGACTACCGAGTCCCCGCATGCGTTCGATTTCGGCCAGGCTCCACTCGAGATCTGACAAATCGACCAGCGTCACCGGGATCAGCCGATCGGTGCAGCCAGCGAGTTGCGCGGCGGCCCAGGTGTTGTACGCGCCTAACGTTTCGAAGGCGACGTCGCGAAGGCCGTGTTTCATGGCGGTGCGGAACGGAAAGATGCCCAGCGTTGGCAGCATCACCTGCACGTCGATGCCCTGCTCGTCCGCCCATGCGAGCCGCGCCTTGCCCTCGTACTGGGCAGGCGAGATGCTGCGCGCCTCTTGCAGCGCCGCGAGTTCCTCGCTCGCTTCCTGGCTCCCAGCCTTGCTCTTGGCCTCGAGCGCCACGAAGTTGTCGAGCGTATCGACCAGTGTCTTCGGGAGAAGATCGCGTGCACTGACGTCGAGCCCAGCCGGCAGCGACGTCACCAGATCGCCCATCAGTGCCTCGAGGACCACCTCGACCAATGGCACTGGCGGGCACTTCTCGAAGACCTCGGGGAAGTTCTCCTCGAACCAGTTGAAGGGTTCCATGAAGTGGCTGTCGACATCGATGATCCGCATCGGCGCTCCTTCGGGTCGTGCGACCGGTCTAGAGCCTATCGCAGCTTCCTGAAGCGGAATGCTCCCCCTGCCGTGCGCATGCTGACGGGCTAGAGATCCAGTCGGTACACGCGGTTCGCGTTGCCACCGAACACGGCATCGCGCTCGGCGGCGGAGAGATCGCGGAGAAGCCCCTCGGCTGTCTCGAGTAGCTCGCCGTAGCGTTGACCTCGAAGCGAGACCGGCCAATTGGAGGCCCAGATCATCCTTTCGGGCCCGAAACATTCCCGCGCGTGTTCGAAGTACGGGCGGAATCGTTCCGGGTCACAGGCTCCCACGGTCATGTCGAGGCCCGAGATCTTCACCGAAACTCGCGGGTGCGCGGCAACCTCGGCAAACACGCTGGCCCACGGCTCCCACTCATTCTCGTTCAAGCGTGGCACGCCAAAGTGACAGAGCACGATGTCGAGGCTCGGCGCTTGCTCCACGATCTTGTGGATGTGCGACATGTGGCGTGGGCTGAACGCGGAGACATCGAAGGAAAGACTCGCCGAAGCCAACAACATCAGGCTGTCGAGAACCGTTGGCTGTAGCAACCAGTCCGGATCGGGTTCGTCGTGGATCAGGTGGCGGACGCCGCGAAGTGATGATCCCGAGAACGAGTCCATTGCCTTGGCGCAGGCCTCGGGTTCGGTCAGTGGCAGCCACCCGACGACGCCGGCCACCCAGCGCGCCAGCTCGGCTTGTTCGAGCAAGAAGTGCGTTTCTTCGAGGCAATCCGCAGCTTGCACGACAACGCTGTGCGAAACGCCGGACACTGTGAGGTGAGGCGCGAGGGCTTCGTGCCCTGTGAAACGGGCAAGCTCCGGGAAGAACTTCAGGAACGGGTATTCGATTCGCTCGGGATCGAGGAAGTGGTGGTGGGCATCGACGAGCGGCATGTCTGCCAATCTAGCGCCGGCCGCTCGAATCCGGAGCCGCCCCATTGTCCATCGTGTGTCCGGCCGGCATGGAGTGCGGCATGATTCGTTGATGAAGCATGCCCTGTTCGCCCTCCTCGTTTTCGCTCTCCTTCCTGCAGCTGTTTGTGCGGAACCCGCATCGCGCGTTGCGGAACGCGCCCGCCAGGCCACAGCGTTCCAGGCGCTCGATTCCAACGGCGACGGTCTGGTCCACTTCGATGAAATGGATCCGCGCGGCCGACCTTGGATGAGCCTCGGCGACGCCAATGGCGACCAGGGCCTCGACCTCGCCGAGTACGGGGCCTACCTCGATCAGCCGGGGGGCGTGTTCGACATTCCACTCCCCGAGAATGTCCGGTTGGAATCCGACATCGCGTACGCCGGGAACGATCATCATCGCCAGACGTTGGACGTGTATGTGCCGATTGCTCCCGTGTCGAGCGACCCACTTCCCGTGATCGCCTACGTCCACGGCGGGGGTTGGAGCCTTGGGAGCAAGCTCATGGCGCGGCCGCAGGTCGCTCCGCACGTTGCGTCCGGACGTTATGCGGCGGTGGCGATCGGATATCGCTTGACCGGCGAAGCACCCCACCCCGCCCAGATCCACGACGCGAACGCGGGCATCCGCTGGATCCGTGCCAATGCGGCGAGCTACGGACTCGATCCGGATCGGATCTGTGTCATGGGCTCATCGGCCGGTGGGCATCTCGTTGCATTGCTTGGCACGACCAATGGCAGCCCCGCCCATGCGGGCTCCCTTGGCCCGACTCCGGAGCTTTCCAGCGACGTGCAGTGTTCGATCCCGCTCTTCGGAGACATGGACCTCACCAACCAGACGAACAGCGGGTCGGTGGCCGTCTTCTTGAGGGGCGAAGCCGAAACCCTCGAGGCTCGCGCTCGCGAGGCTTCGCCGCTCCTGCAGGTCGACGCGACGGACCCACCCCACTACATGATCCACGGCACCGCGGACCCGCTCGTGGCCTACTCTGAATCGGTCACGATCGATGCCGCATTCCGGGCGGCGAGTGTGCCAACAGCCTTGCTCACGATCGAGGGCGGAGGCCACGGCGACTTCTTCGGCCCCGCGATCACGACAAGAGTGCGGGCGTTCCTGGATTGGGCGCTCTACGACGTCGGCGATCCGCCTAGCAGCGAGACACTCCGCCACGAAGCTGACTGACACCGGGCACCCTGCTCCTGAGGGGATCCTGCCTGCTAGCCTGTCCGCATGAACGGGTGGGCGCGTGCGGTTGCCGTGGGGATCGTGATCGCAGCGGTGCTCGCAGTCGGAATAATGTTCCGCCTGCTTCTATTCTCTGCGCCTCCTCCGGGCTTTGAGCAGGCGAAAACGGAATTGCTGGCACGCGTCGCCGCGATCGAGCGCGTCGCCGCACCCGACTATGAGCAGCGAACGCTCGCCGCGATGCCTCGCTCGGATCAGAACGGCGAGTTCGTGTACTTGCGCGATCACCAAGCCGAGATCGAGGCCGTCGCGGCGCCGCACGCGAGTGAAGCGGCGAACGAAGCCGTTCAGGGTTTCGTTCTCGAGTTCGACGGAACGGATGCGGCGACGCTGCTGCCCAACCCGAAGTCACCCAACGACGCGCAGCTCGACCAGGGCGTATTGCGGCTGAGCGGGCGGACGCGGGCCCCGCTCTTGCTCGACCAGGCGCTGCCCATCGACCGCGAAGACGTCGGTGAGATCTGGATTCGAATGCGTGCCGAGCGAGGCACGCAGCTGTTCATCGCCTGGAACGCGTCAGACGCGAAACCGATGGCATTCAAGATCGGTGTCGATTTGATTCCGGGCGGCGAATTCCACGAGTACCGCATCCCGGCGACGTTACCTCTGCGAGAAGGGAACGTGCCCGGCGGGCCGTTGGGCCGGATTGCGATTCAGCCCTCGAACGCCGACGGCGACGTCGTCGAGGTCGACTACTTGCGTTTCGTGCCGCGCATCCAGCGCTACGAGGCGGCGCCGAGCGGCTCCGTACACGAGACGCTGGCCGGCGTCACGCGACCCGCGATCTACACGCTGCCCGGTTACCGCGTGACCTATGCGCTAGCGATGCCTCGCAACGAGCCCTCGCTCTCCTTCGCCATCGCCCAACTCCGGCAAGCCGACGAGGCCACGTTCAGCGTAACGATCGACGATGGCGTGGAGCAGACGATCGTCTGGCAGCAGGTTCTTGGCGGGAGCGACGCATGGACCGATGCGCATGTGGATCTCGCTCGATGGGCCGGAATGCGCATACAGCTCTCGCTGAACGTCGCGTCCAGCCGCGGCAACGTGGGTTTCTGGGGAGAGCCGCGCATCGGATCACGCCCATCGAAGCCGCTACAGATCATCATGATTCTCGAGGACACGACGCGCGCCGATCACTTGAGTGCCTTTGGTTATGCGCGCGAGACCTCGCCGTTCCATTCCGAGCTGGCCGCCCGGGGCGCCGTGTTCGAACGCGCATTCACGCAGGCGACGAAGACCCGACCCTCGATGCCTTCATTGATGACTTCGCTGCTCCCCAGCGCGACGGGTGTCTGGAACTGGGCGGATCGGTTGGCGACGAACTATCTGACCCTGGCAGAAGTCCTGCGCGCACAGGGGTTTCGCACCGCTTCCTTCGTGCAGAACCACAACGCCGGCACATCGGCCGGTTTGCACCAGGGGTACGAGATCCTCGCCAACCCTGAGGTGATGGGGGAGCGGCCGGAGGCACTCCACGGTGAGCCGGTTCTGTCCTGGCTGGAACAGCATCGCTACGAGAGTTTCTTCCTTTACCTCCATGTGCTCGATCCCCACGCTTCCTACGACCCGGGTGCCGAGCACGATCGTTTTCGCGAGGGCGGCCGCGATGAGGGCGAACCCGTCGAGCTGAAGACGAAGTTCGATCCCGCGGAGCTGAGCCTCGCAACCGTCGAAGGCCGGCGTGCTCGATACGACGGGGAGATCCGGCGCAACGATGATGCGCTTCGAGCGCTCTTCACTCACCTCGAAACACTCGGGATTGCGGACGACGCGCTTGTGGTGCTGCTCTCAGACCATGGCGAGTATCTGGGTGAGCGTGACCTCTGGGGCCACAAGCCCCCCGGCTTCAGCCAGGTCACACACGTGCCGCTGCTCATCAGCTTCCCGGGTCGCGTACCGGCCGAAACGCGCATTCGACAGCCCGTACAGACTGCCGATGTGATGCCAACGATCCTCGAGTTGGCCGGGCTCGACGCCCACGGGCTCGCGCTCTTCGGCCGTTCTCTGGTTCCGCTGTTCGGAGAGGCAGGTGAACACGCACTCGGAGACCGCCTGTTGGTATCCGAGGAGCCCATGGCCCAGCAGCGAAAAAGTGCCAGCGGGAACGGCTCGCTCTTCTACCGCGAGTGGCATCTGCTCAATTCGAAGACCCTGAGGCAGTGGGAAATCGCGGTGTCCGGCTATCGGGCTTACGACGTCTACGAGGATCCGCAGGAAATTGATCCCTGGAACTGGCGCACGTTCGATGGCTCACTCGCGCAGCAGAGCGCGGCGACCCTACGCGCCGTCCAGGAATCCGGGATCGCTGCCTGGCGCGCTTTCACGCGGGAATCGGAGAACCCCACTGAGCTCGATCCGGCCGCACAGGAACAACTACGGGCGCTGGGCTACATCGAGTAGATCCACGCTCGCCGACCCCGGCCGTCGAGCGTGGTTTCGGCCGGTCGCAGTTTCGTGAGATCTCGATGAGTGACGTAGCCGTAGTGGTCGCAGACATGGAGGATTTCGACCGGATAGTCGCCACACTGACGCTCGCCTTCGCGAACGCCATCGGCATCCGCATCGTCGGTCGCGGCAGCGCTCACTTCCACGAGCCCGCCGCTGCTGGCGGGGGAACCGCATCGCTGGCGCATCAGGAAGCTCGCGAGAATGTTGACCCCGGCGATGCTCCAGGCGCTCGACTTCCTGGCGGTCCCGCTCATCCGCCGGCTCCCGCCATCGCGAGGCCGGCGCCCTGGGGTTTGCGCGCAAGGGCCTGATCGACCTGAGCCTTGAGTGCCGCAAACGGCTGGGCTCCGGTGAGGATTTGGCCGCCCAGAACGAAGCTGGGCGTGCCACTGACACCGGCGCTCTGTCCCTGTTGGATGTCGGACTGGATCCGCGCACTCAACTCAGCCGATGCCAGCGCCGCGTCGTACGCGGCGAGGTCCAGGCCAATGTCTTTGGCATAACCACGAAGAGTGGCGGGTTCCAGTCCTTCGGAGCGGCAAAGATCTTGTCGTGCATCGCCCAGAACTCTTTCTGCAATGCGGCCGCCTGCACCGCCTTGTGCGCAGCCATGGCCTGGGGATGCATCGGATGCGGAAAGTGTTTGAACACGATCCGTAGTCGATCGCCGAACTCAACGTGCAACTGTTCGAGGGTCGGTGCCACCCGCGAGCAGTACGGGCACGCAAAGTCGGAGAATGCCACGAGGGTCACCGGCGCGTGAGCGGCTTCGAGCGCGAGGGCACCTTCGACGTCCACGTCGATGTGGGTTCGCGCTGCCGCCGAAGCTCGCGGGGGTTGAGGCACGGCGATGGGCGCGGTTCGCGCGACGGCTTGTAGATCGCGAAGGCTATTCATGTGGACCTCGTTGCAGCGGAGGCGCAGGATGCACCTGCGCAGGACAGAAGGAAGGCTGCGCACAGCACTACGTTGACGACCGGTTCTGGAATCGCGATCGCTACGCCGCTCGGGTTTGCAATAGGTCCGGAGCCGGCCGGGGCGATGCCACCACCGTTGCTGCCTGCGTCAACGAAGACCCCAAAATCCAGCGACCCATCGAGCACGACCGACGTCACTCCCAACGTCACCGAGAACCGCGTCGTAGTGACACTGGCCGGTGCGGATGGCAGTGAGATGGCAGCCACGCGCTCAGCGCCCGGGGTGAGTCCGAGCGGTGCGATCGTGAACCCGATGCCAGAGAGATCAAGCGCAGAAACGAAGCTCAGCTCTGTCGGATCTCACTGGACCGTGAGGTCGTAGCCCTTGACCGCGGCCGCCGTGTCGAAGGAGATCGTGAACGTGATTGAGTCGCCCACATTGGCGTCTTCGACACCCACGCCCGTCGCGATCGGCCCCGAGGTAGGACCGGCCAGTCGAATCGCAAGACCAGCGCCTGGTGCAGTGCTCGCAAGCACTAGGAACAAAGCCCCGGCGGCCACTCTGCGGACGGTTCGCACGTGTCTGTCCTCCATCCTCGTGGGATGGGGCCAGATTGCTCCGACTGTGGCCGAAGAACCATCCACCGACCGGCCGAGCCCCGCTGGGTATAGTCGGGATCCGCACTGAACCGCTCATGGAGTCGACACCCGCGTCGCGACGGAAACATCTTGACGGGCCGCCAACTGGAAGTGCTCGATCTGCTCGCGCGAGCCCAGACGAACTCGGAGATCGCATCCGTGCTCGCGATTCGGCCCAGTACCGTCAAGACACACGTAGCCGCCGTGCTCGAGGCGTTAGGCGTTTCGAACCGCACCGAGGCCGCCGCAAGCCTCCAGGGACTCAAGCTCGAAGGTTTGGCGCCCGGCCGGATGGCCGTACCTGGGTTTGGCGGCCGCCCCACCGTGGCAATCCTACCTCTTGACGATGCGGCGTTGCTCGATGGCGAGCGCCATCTCTCCCGCGGCTTGCTCGCTGATCTCACCCAGCGCATGGGCGAGGTGCGCTGGTTTCCCGTAATCGGACGGGAGGCCGCGGAGTGGCCGGGTCAGCGTGCCGATGATGTCGCCGCCGACCTCGGAGCCCGCTACCTGGTCGAGAGAAGCCTGCGCCGAGAGGGCGAGCGCCTTCTCCTTACCGCTCAGCTCTGGGATGCCACCTGCACGGCGGCATGGCGATGGCACTGCTCGCGCTCGAGCGGTTCGAGGATGCCCTTGCAGAAGCTCGGCTCGCAGTCGCCGGCGATTCCGGACGCGATGAGACGAAGGCCCTCGACTTCTATGGGATCATCCCGGCGAGCCTCGCCCTGTCAGGCCGCGTCGAGGACGCGCGCGAGGCCTGGCGAAGGCGCCGCCTGGCCAACGACGCCTGCGCCACACGGCCTACTACGTCGGACCCGAGGCGCAAATCCTCGTCGACGGACTCCGCCTTGCGGGCTGGGACGGCGATCTCTAGGTGCCTTGCGCGCTGTCGCAATGATAGTTGCGACTGACAATTCGCCAGCCGTTTTCCTCGAACAAGAAGCGGTCTCTGCACCATCCGGTCTGAACGACCTGGACACCACCATCGCGACTCGCCACCGTGGTGTGATAGGAGCGGACCACCGCATCCTCATTGCCATCTTCCTCGATGAAGGTGTTCGAGATCAGATGTCTCGCCGTTGTAGTACGCGCGGCGAAGCTCTTGGTGCAGAACTCGGCGATCGCAGCTCGGCCTACGATCCGATCCACCTCACCCGGACCTGCAATAGTCACGATGATCTCGCCATCGTCGACGAAGCAATCCGCCATGCTGGGGCCTTCGCCTTCGTCATAAGCGAAGAAGCAACGGGCAAGCGTGTCCTGGATGCGGGGACGGTCGGACATGGTGGCTCCATTCAGAGAGAAGCGGGCGTGAAGCCCCAGATTTTCGCGGCGGTCCCTCCGGTCATCGCGCACCGCTCATCGTCGGGGACGCCAGCAAACAACTTCTCGATCCTGCTGAGCGAATTCGGGTAGGTGCCTTCGGGGTGCGGATAGTCGTTGCCCCAGAGCAGCGCCTCGACGCCTGTTGCACCACGGTTGGCGACGCCGATCGCGTCGTCCATGAAAGTCGCGTGGCATTGGCGCCGCAGGTACTCGCTCGGCAGAAGCGCAAGACCTGCCGCGCGGCGCGCCCGGCGCATCGGCGGACGTTCGAAGATCGCGTCCATGCTCTCCATCAACCAACCGAGCCAGGCGATGCCGGATTCGACCATCACGAAGTGGAGTTCCGGGTGGCGTTCGAGTACGCCGCCCACCACCAGATCGTGAAGCATCACCTGCGCGGGAGCCGCTCCACGGATCTCGCCGAGCAGCGAGATCGGAGGTGCGCCTTCCCGGTTCACCGAGCCTCCAGCCAGGACATGGGCCGGCGTGCCGGTGACAATGTGTGCGGAGACCGGCAAAGCATGGGCTTCAAGCGCGTCCCAGAGGGGTTCGTATTCGGGAAGATGATAGGGGCGATCTTCGGGCGCGGTCAGCGGCAGCATCGCACCGTGCAGGCCTAGCCGCGCGATGCGTTCGACCTCGGCGACTGCGAGCTCGAGGTCGTGCACGGGAATCATCCCGGGGCAGACGAAGAAATCGGGTCGAACCGCGAAGGTCTCGGCGAGCCAATCGTTGTAGACGCGCGCGTAGGCGGCGCCGACATCGGCTTCGGGCATGCTCCAACCGAAGTTACCCATCGTCGGGTAGAGCACTTCTCCCGAGAGCCCGTCGGCACGGAGGTCCTTCATTCTTTCGGTCGGCTCGTAGCCTGAACCGGAGCCGGGTTGATCGTCATCGTGTTCAAAGTTCTCGGCTTCGAACGTCATGGCGCGTACGTCCTGGCCGGCCACATGAATCACGATGTTCCAGCCACCACCCTCTCGACGTTCTCGCCGAGGTGCCCGCTCACGCAACCCGACCGGTAGCCGCTCGTTCCACAGGTTGGCCGGTTCGACCACGTGACAGTCTGCCGAGAAGAGCCACTCCGTCATGGGCGGAACCTCCAGGCCCTAGTCTACAGCGGGACGCACGCGGTTGTGCCCGGTCTCGCGTTGCACGATTCGCCAGCCTTCGGGTTGCCGGGCGAGCCGATCCACCCAACGCAACGCGCCCTCGCTCCAAGGGCTCGCGGGCCCGTCCGTGGATTCATGGTGGGTTCGGTAGAGGTAGGTCTCTGCCTCTGCCCGGTCGCCGTCGAGGGAAATCCGTTGGTTGCCAAGCAACCGTGAGCTGCGTGCCCAGGTCGCTCCGAGGGCCCGCTCACTCGCTACAAAGTCAGCGCCGCCGACGTCGAAACACGTTCGTGCGATACCGTCTTCGTCCCGATCGATGGCCAACGCCGAGCGCGTCACCAGGTCCGAGATTTTGGCTTGATCGAGGAGTCGCCTAACCCTGGAATCCTCGCTCGAAGGCGTGGAACCCGGCGGGTGGAGTTCGGTGCCTCCGTCGCCACCTAATGTTCGCTCTGCGATGCGCCACGAGTTCCCGAAGCGGACCCAGCGGTCGAGGTATCGCACACCGCCGGACATCCACTCTCTCTCTCGCCGACCTTCCCGGGCTTCTCGATGAACGATGTACGCCACGGTCTCGACGCGCGCTTCGTCGCCGGCAATCTCGATTAGCGGGGTGCCCAGAAAGTGGCTCGTCGAGGCGAAAGTCTCGACACCGCGAATGAAGTCGACCAGCGGATCCGGTTCAGCAAACACCCGCTCTCCATACTGCGCGCGAAACTCCTCAGCGAAACAACCCGTCACCCGCTGGTAGTCGTGCATGTCGACCCCGAGTGCGTACTGCATGGCGACTTCATGAATCTGCGCACGGTCGAGCAGCCAGCGGACGGCTGGGTCCGAAGATTCGTAGGGGGGCTCGGTCACACCCCAGTCGGCTTTGACACCCCGCTCGCGGATTCGCCAGCCCTCGGCGGTCCGCACGAGTGCCTCGGCATAGCGCGCGACGCTGTTGTTGTACTGCCACTCCTCACCCTCGTCGTTCGTTCCATGGTGGGTCAACGCCGCGTAGCTCTGGAGCGTCGCCTGATCGCCGGAAATCGAAACGAATCCGTTCGCCATCAGATGCATCGTGGTGTGGAAGTACTCGACGCCCGAGATGAACTCGATCAGCCCATCGCGTCCGGATCTCCACTCGCCACCGAACTCGCCTTCCACATCGGCGGTGAAGCAGGTACAAAGGGTCTCGAAATCGCGCCGGTCGACCGCCTGGGCGTAGCGCAGGATGACATCACGAACGGCGCTCCGGTCGAGGAGCCACTGGATGGCGGATTCCGACACCGGTGTGCGGCTCAGATCCGCGCGGTGCAGCGGATCTCGATCATCAGCTGCGGCGCGCCGAGGGCCTGGACACCGATCAGCGAACTCGCGACCTCGAAGTGGCCCCCAAAAACCTCAGAGCGCACTTGGTGGGCCACGGCACCCGCGGCGGCGACATCGGTGACGAAGAGCACTTCTTCCACGACGTTGTCGAAGTTCGCGCCGAAGCGCTCAAGCAACGCGCCAATGTTGGCGTAGGCCTGTCGCATCTGGGCGGCCATGTCGCCCTCTCCTTCGATACGACCTTCTGGTGAGAAGGCGGTCTGGCCAGAGATGTAGATCGTCTCGCCGACGCGCACGGCTTCTGCAAAGCCATAGGCCTCCTCGATACCGAGACCGAAATTCTGGATCTCCTTTTTCACAGCCATGCTCAGCTCCCGCCCACGTCTCTGGTTTCACTGCCCATACTGTCCGCGATCGCTTTGCCTAGCACTGCGATGCCGCGCTCGAGTTCTTCGTTTGGAACCAGCGCAAACGCCATCCGCAAGAATTTCCGGCCGTCGTCGGCATCGCCGAAGAAGCGTTCGCCTGGCCTGCAGACCACGCCGCCCGAAATCGCTCGCCGCATCACGCGCTTGACATCGACTTCGTCCGCCAGCTCGAGCCACAAGAAGTACCCGCCTGTGGGGATCGACCAGCTGGCATGGGGTGCGCAGTGCGCCTCCAAGGCGCGCACGGCCGTGCGGAGCTTCTCTCCGTAGATCTGATTGACGCGGGCGATGTGCGGTTCGAGGTGTCCCTCTTCCATGAATCCCGCCAGAACCCGGGCCATCCACTGCGAGACACCGAGGTCGCCCCGCACAGCCGAAAGCGCAGCAATCACGTCTTTGTGCCCGGTTGCCCAGCCGATTCGAAAGGCGGGAGCCAACAGCTTGCTGAAGGTGTCGACCTTGAGCACCCATCCTTCGGTGTCGAGGCTGAGCAAAGACGGAATCGGCTCGCCCGAATAACGAAGCTCGCCGTAGCAGTTGTCTTCGAGGATGATGAACTGATGGCGCTCTGCGAGTGCGAGGAGCCGCTTTCGGCGTTCGAGACTCAGGCAGGTCCCCGTCGGGGTGTGGAAGGTTGCGATCGTGTAGACGAGCTTCAGCCGCTTGCCCGCGTTGGCGATCTCTTCGAGCTTCTCCTCGAGAAGATCCACGCGCATCCCGTCCCCGTCCATCGGAATCGCGATCGGCTCCGCACCCGCGATGCGCGCGGCCGTGATCGCGGCGCCCCAGGTCGGCGCTTCCACGGCGACCACATCGCCCGGATCCAATAGCGCGTGGCACGCCGCCGTGATGGCTTGGACGCCTCCGGCCGTCAGCATTAAGTGGCGTAGGTCGAGTTCACGACCGTCGATTCTCGCGGTTCTCTCGACCAGGAGTTCGCGGAGGCCCTCGTAGCCGTACATGATGCTACCGCGGCGTCCGCCCCCGTACTGCAAACCCTCGGCGGCATCTTCCCGCAACACCCGCTCACTGATGCGCACCAGATCATCGATCGGGAATGTGGCCGGATCCGGGAGGCCGGACTCGAAGTGCCACTTCACCGGGATCTCGGGCCAGTCCCAATAGCCGGGATTGCCGGCTGCAGCGGCTTTGGAAAGCAGCCCGACGAGCGGATGCGCTTCTTCGGACATGAGGATCCTCCGGGCGGAAATGCGCCCGCTTCGAGAACGCCATTGAATCCGATCTTGCCCTCGGTCTCAACAAGGGCCCTGGCGGAGCTCCGGTCAGTTCGATCCGGGTACTTGAGGAAGACTCACGCCCATGGTCGTTCGTCGGGGTCAGAGGCCCTCGAACTAGGTAGAATCTCTCGATCCAAAAGGGTTCGGTCCACCGGTTGGAGACGTTCGGGTAGGCAGAAGTGGGGAGAGCGTGAGGTAACCTCTTCCCATCCCGCCGGGTTTGACTGGCGGGCCTTCACCAAGGAAGACTCCATTATGAAACGAATCGCACTATTGACGATCGGCCTGATGATGGTCGCCACGGCGGCCTCCGCCGGAGCGAACTGGACCTCGATCGGTCTCAATATCTCACTTCAGGATGCACCCAAGGTTCAGGCCGCTCTCGATACCTTGATGAAGTCGGCAGGTTCTGATCTCACAGGGAACGTGTCGCTGATGGCCAACGTCGCTGGCGGAGCGACGTCGCATAGCATCATCTCATCCTTTGACTCCCGTGCGGCCCGAGAGGCATGGCTCACCAAGCTCCGCGCCTCGAAGGCTTGGGGGAAGTATGTGAAAACCACGGCAGGAATGACCTCCCCCGGCGAGACCTCGCGAATGGACTTCGTCGCTGACTGGGGGACCGACAATGCAGCTGCCGACGTCGTGTGGGAGATGCACGCCTTCAACGCCAGCGACCCTGCCGCGTTCCTCGCTGCCCTCGAGGCGCTGCAAGCCTCGGATGCTGGCAAGGCGGCCGGCGCGCAGGTCTATCTTTCGGCGGTTGGCGCGGCCGGCATCGCACCGGCGACGCACGTGATCTCGGTTGGCTACAAGAGCGAAGCCCACGCTGAAGCCTCGGCAGCAGCCTTGAACGAGACGGAGGCCTGGGCCGACTACATGGCGGCCTCCCGAGCAGCGGCCACCTACCAGGGGACATTCATCCTCCAGACCGTCTCGACCTGGGGCGATACCAACTAACAAGTCGCGTCGCCCGGCCCCGTGCGGTCTACCGGATCGTAGGAGGCCGGGTGGCATGCCGCGCTTCCACGGCGGGCTTATTCGCCCCAGCCCGAGGTCCCGTCGCCCTCCCCGATCTGGATGTAGAAGATCGCCTCGACCTCGTGGATCAAACCGTCGACGACCTTGAAGCGTTCAGCCAGATGGACCGTCGTAGGTTGGCCCGAGGTCTGATGGGAGGGCCGTTCTGGGTCGGCATTGGTCCCCGGTAGCAGAAGCAATGTGAAGCCGATCGCCATGTGTTGCGCTTCGTCGACATACCAGCGGGTTCCCTTCAACGATAAGTCCGGCTCTTTGTCGACCACGGAACGCATCGTCTCCTCCCCGCTGCCGGTGTCGTGGCCCAATTCGGTGCGTCGCGCGTTCGGCGCGAACGGGACTCTTGAGGCGTCGTGAATTGCGAGCGCGTCGAAATAGGTTTGGGCTGTGGCAATCATGCACGCGCGCGTGTTCTCGGTGCAGATCGGGGCGACTTGTTGCGCGGAAGCGGACGCAGTGAAACTGAGCACGAAGCCCAGGACACAGGCGAACGACAGTGCGAAGTGGGACGAACGTTTCATCTCGAATCTCCTGGCAGGTTCACAGGGATCATGTCACGCGCGCTGCTAACTCGCACTCTCCGGTCCAGCGTGCGACTCTCTTCTTTCTTCCCGTTCCGGGGCCCGGAGATCTGAGGATGACCACCCAGCAGACATCCAGTGGGATCGAGTTTCTACGCACGCCCGACGAACGCTTCGATGTCGTCACCGGCTTTGACTACTTGCCCAAGTACGTTGAGATCGAGGGCCTTCGAATGGCCTATCTCGACGAGGGAACCGGCGCCTCGGGGCATACGTTGCTGCTCCCGCACGGCGAGCCGACCTGGGGCTATCTGTATCGCTTCATGATCGATCCGTTCCTCGCGGCTGGTCATCGGGTGATCGTGCCCGATCTCATCGGCTTCGGTCGCTCGGACAAGCCGGTCGAACGATCGGCCTACACCTATGACAATCATGTCCGTTGGATGAGGTCGTTCCTGGACGGACTGGTGCTCGAGAACCTGACCGTGTTCTCCCAGGACTGGGGAGGTCTCATCACGCTTCGAATCGCGGGCGAGGATCCGGATCGCTTCGCTCGGATCGTTGCCGGGAACACGGGCCTTCCCGTGGGCGAAAGCCTCGGCGATGGCTTTGACTTCTGGCTGAGCCTCTCACAGACGGCGGACGTCCTCGACTGTGGCGAGTTGATCTCCGGCACCGCGCGAAACCGGGAGCACAGTGAGTCCGACAAGGCGGCCTACAACGCACCGTTTCCGAACGAGCGCTACATGGCGGGAGTGCGCGAATTCCCGTGCCTAGTTCCGATCACGCCCGATCACGCCTCTGTCGCCGAGAACCAGGCCGCTTGGCAAACCCTGGAGAAGCGAGAGAAGCCGTTCCTCACCTTGTGGGGACAGGCCGACCCGGTCCTGGGCCACCTCGGCCAGGCGTTCATCGATCGAGTGCCGGGCGCAAACGGGCAGCCCCATCAGGTGTTCGAGCGAGGCGGGCACTTCATCCAAGATGATCATGGCGCCGAGCTGGCGGCAGCGATCAACGACTGGCTGCAGAACTGAGTGAGGCGATTCGCTCGGCTGGCGCCGCGCCTAACTCCCCAACTCGAGTCCCTCTAGCTCTCCCTCCGCGCGCCACTTGGCGAGCAGCTCGAAGAACTTGATCGACCCTTCGCCGTATGGAGCGCCCTGCAGCGCGCCGGGGTTCGGCCGGCCTTCGTTGTTGTAGTAGCCCGGTGTGCACTCGTGGCCGCCGAGACCGCCCATACCCCCGTTGGCCTTCTCGAGGATCTTCGCCGCCCATGCATCCTCTGCCGCTTCGGACGGTTCGATCAGTGTGTGACCGTTCTCCCGCGCGTGTTGGATGATGTAGGCGATCTGGGTTGCCGACTCATCGAGCAGGTGCGGATAGTTGGCGGTGAAGCCTCCCTGGCTGGCGCTCATGATGAAGCAGTTCGGGAAGTCCCGACTCATCACGCCGTGCAAGGTCTTTACGCCTCGCTCCCACTTCTGGGTCAGCGTTTCGCCTGAGCGTCCGACAATCTCGTAACCCGCACGTCGCGCGTAGCTGGTTCCGACCTCAAAGCCAGTTGCGAAAATGATGCAATCGACGACGTATTCCTTGCCGGCGACCACGAGCCCCTGCTTCGTGATGCGCTCGACGCCCCCACCATCCGTATCGATCAACTCGACGTTAGGTCGGTTGAAGGTGGGCAGGAAATCGTCGTTGAAGGTCGGCCGCTTGCAGAACATCTGGTAGTAGGGCTTCAGGGCCTCGCCTACTTCCGCATCCTGGACGAACTCGTCCACGCGGCCGCGAATCTCATTCATCTTCTCGAAGTTCGCGGCCTCCATGATCTCGCCGATGTTCACGCCTTCCGTACTCGAGGCTTCACGGAAGCGACGCATCATCTTGCCGATCAGGTCGGTCCAACCGTCGTCGACCAGATCCTCGGCCTGGGGAATGCCCGAGACGAGTCCGTTGAAGTTCTCCATGCGGTGACGGTGCCAGCCCGGTTTCAAGCCCTTGGCCCAGTCCGGATCCGTCGGCGAGTTTCCCCGCACGTCGACCGTCGACGGTGTTCGCTGGAACACATAGAGCTGCTTGGCGGTCTCACCGAGGAAGGGAACGCACTGAATCGCAGTGGCGCCCGTGCCGATCACGGCCACGCGTTTGTCGCCAAGTCGGTCGAGCCCGCCGAGCGGTCCGCCCCCGGTGTACGCATAGTCCCAGCGACTCGTGTGGAACGTGTGGCCCTCGAAGTCCTGGATTCCGGGAATCCCGGGAAGCTTCGGCCGATGGAGCGGTCCGTTCGCCATGGCGACGAACCGCGCGCGGATCGCGTCGCCGCGGTTGGTCGTGACAGTCCAGCGAGAGGCCTCGTCGTCCCACTCCATTCCTGTGACTTCAGTCTGGAACAGCGCGCCTTCGTAGAGGTCGTAGTGCCGGCCCAGTTTCTGGGAGTACTCGAGGATCTCCTTGGCCATCACGTACTTCTCCGATGGCATGTATCCCAGTTCCTCGAGCAACGGGAGGTAGACGTAGGACTCGATGTCGCACTGAGCGCCGGGATATCGGTTCCAGTACCAGGTGCCGCCGAAGTCGCCGCCCTTCTCGATCAGCCGGATGTCCTTGACGCCGGCGTCCCGCAGCTTCGCTCCCATCTGGAGCCCGCCGAAGCCGCCTCCGATCAGCAGCACTTCGACCTCGTCCGTCACGGGTTCGCGCGCGATTTCTTCATCGATGTAGGGATCGTCGACGTAGTCCTTGAAGTCGCCGGCGACCTCGATGTACTGGTCGTTGCCGTCGGCGCGCAGGCGCTTGTCGCGTTCGACGCGGTAGCGGTCGCGCATCGCATCGGCATCGAAGCCCTGGTCGGCGAGCTCGGAAGCGTTCGGGGTTTCAGCGGAGCGGGTCATGGTGCGGATCTTTCTGCGGGCTGGATTGGAACTAGCATTTGTCCGGGCGAGAAACGGGAGCGCCGAGCCCCCCTCGGACGAAACCGAGGTAGGCGTTGGCGATCGCCTCATCACCTGGATCATCGTCGGATTCGATCAGTCGGTCGAGGAACTGGTGGGCACCGTACATCACGTAGGCGAGGGCCCGGATCTCGGGGGGCGCCATCGCACGAACACTGCCGCAATCGATGCCTTCCCGGATTCTCGTCGAGAAGATCTCGATCCAGCCTTCGAGCGCGAGGCGGTAGAGATCGGGTTCATGCAGTTTCACTTCATCGGCCAGACGCGCGTACGCCGGGTTCTCGCGGAGGTAGGCGAGGTACGCCCGCACACCGGCGTGTTCCTGGTCGAAGAAGTCGTCGCTATCGGCGGGCAGCGACACATGGATGCGTGAGCGGAGGTCGGCCACCAGGGTGGCCATCAGCTCATGGAGCAACTTCGACTTCGAGCCGAAGTGGTAGTTGACGTTGCCGAGGGCCACACCGGCTCGGGCCGCGATCCGCGTCACCGAGGTCTTGTGAAAGCCAACTTCGCCCGCCTCCGCGAGTGCGGCTGCGAGGATCCGCGCGCGCGTGTCCCGTGATCGCGCGTAGCCGGTACGGCCCGTCACATTGACGGCGCGATCGGCGGTGGCTTCGGACATGGCTGAATCTTGAAACAAATTTCAAAATCGTGCCAGTGGTCTGGATCTAGCCCTCTCCCGATCGCCCGTCAGGGCGCTCCGAGCCCTGAAGACACCCCAGCGCGATCAGGACCAGAACGCCGAGTAGACTGAAGGCCGCGAGGTTGAGGTCGAACGGCCCGATCCGTTCTGTGATGCCATTGGGATCGGTGAAGGCTCCGCCGTAGAGCGAGCTTGTGGCGCTGGCGAGGTAGAAGCCGACCAGGATCGCACCCACCAGCACGCCGGCCAGCCGCGCCCTTTCGACTGAAGCTTGGCGGATCCAGAGAAGCGCCAGCGCGATCATCGAGATCAGCGCGTTGGTCGAGATGAGCCAGACCGTGTGCAGGCGGGCGTGGCCCGTCCAGAGCGGATTGGCCACATGGCTCGCATTCAAATCGGCTATCGGAGGGCCGAACGCCAGGAATGCCGCGACGAACGTGATGAGCCAACGCCCGATGTTCTGTTTCGAACTCATTGGCATCCCTCGCTTGCCACCGGGGTCACCGGTTAGTCCGCGGCGCGTCGAAACACCCGGCGCACCATCGCCTGCTGTTCGTCGTCGACCCAGACTGTCAGAACCGAATCCAGGGTATCCGATGCTTCGCCAGGCACGCGCACCTCTCGAATCCGAGCGAGTCGGCCGCTCGAGAGAAGCCGCGTTCGGATGAGTTCGACGCCTGCATCGCCAGAGGATCGGTACGCGTCCATCGTGTCGTTCCCGGCGGGATCGACACCGGGCCGGGAAACCCCGTCGAGTGTCGCGACGAATTCGGTGGTTGAAACCGGTGACTCCTCGATGATCCGCAACTTCGCAGGACACTCCACGCACTCACTGGGCTGCAACTGAAGTGTGACGTGGGCGGAGGCGACCCCGGCAAGTTTCCTCATCAGCCACGGGACTTCGAGCGCCTTCATCGCCGGCTCGAACGACTCGGAGCGGTCCCAATCGAGCTGCCAACGACCGTCGAGTTGGGCGAGCCCAGGCTCCGCTGCGCTCGCCGAAGTCGCGAACGTGAGTAGCAGCGCGACGCCACAGGCGGCCAGGGGACCGGCGCTGCGCGAGCGAGCCCTTTCAGCGACCGAATCAGATCGCATGGGTGGCGCCCTCCGTCGCGAGTGCGGGCGCGGCGCTCAGACGGCGGTCTTGCGGCCTCGACAGGTACGACGCCACGCCTACGAGAAGGATCAAGGCGGGCCTGACGGTGTGGCTCAACGCGTCGCCCGAGAGAGCATGCGATGCGGTCGCGCCGATCAGATTGAAGGCCAAGCCAGCGTATGCCCATTCCTTGAGGAGGGGTTGTCGCGGAATCAAGAGAGCCACGACGCCGGCCGTCTTGGCCAACCCGATGATCGTCATGAAGTAGAGCGGATAGCCCATGGCCTCCATCGCTTCGACCATGGCCGCCGAATGCGTGAAATGCGAAATGCCCGAGAAGCCCAGGACCAGGCAAAAGATCGCGGTGGTGATCCAGTACGAGAGTGTTCTTCGATCCAAGAGATTTCCTACCCTTATTGGCGCGATGAACCTAGATTATACGAGCGGACAAATTTGTTGTCCACTTGTATAATTCTTCGATCGTAAGGACGCATCAATGGCGAAAGTAGCCGCTGGCACCGCTACAGCCGAAACCCGAGAGCTGATCCTGCAGACGGCCCTCGAGGCTTTCGCTCAGCATGGCTTCGATGGGGCCTCGACCCGGAATATCGCGACGGCCGCCGGCGTCAATCACGGGTTGATCCCCTACTACTTCGGCTCGAAGCTGAAGCTCTGGCAGGCCGCCGTCGATCTCGCCTTCTCAGACATGCGGGCAGGCCTGACGCAGTTGCTCGAAGACCCGACCCTCGCCGATGACGGTGATCGAGCCCGCCGAATGATCCGTGCCCACGTTCACTACGTGGCGCAGCATCCGGAGTTCGTGCGGCTGATGCACGAAGAAGGCAAGCGCCGCGGCCCCCGCATGCGTTGGTTAGTCGATCGGCACGTGAAGCCGCTCTACGACGCGATCGCCGTACTCTCCGAGCGTTCCCGGGAGCGCGGTACGCTGCGGACGCCGATGTCGCCGGTCCACTTCTTTTACCTGCTGGCGGGCGCTGTCGGCGTCATTTTCCACCAGGCCGAAGAGTGCAAGCGGCTGACCGGGATCGATCCCTTCGATCCCGACGTCGTTGAAGAACACGCGCGTCTCGTCGAGCACATGATCCTTGGCCCGCCGGATCTAAAGGCATAGGCCCGCCCGATGAGAATCGCTCAGCGGGCAAGAACACGCCCTGGCCTACAGCATTGAACGCCCAAGGGGTGTACAACTCCTGCGCGCCACCCGTGAGGACCCCACATGACCGAGACATCTTCGTACACGCCCCCCAAGGTCTGGGAGTGGGACTCTGAGAGCGGCGGACGATTCGCCAACATCAATCGTCCGATCGCGGGCCCGACGCACGAGAAGGACTTGCCGGTGGGAAAGCACCCGCTGCAGCTCTACTCGTTGGCCACGCCGAACGGTGTGAAGGTCACGGTGTTGCTGGAAGAATTATTGGCACTCGGCCACCAGGAAGTCGAGTACGACGCGTACTTCATCAATATCGGTGAAGGGGATCAATTTGGTAGCGGGTTCGTTGCCGCCAACCCGAACTCCAAGATTCCGGCCCTCGTAGATCACAGCACGTCGCCCCCCACCCGCGTCTTCGAATCTGGCGCCATCCTGGTCTACCTGGCGGAAAAGTGCGGCGCCCTGCTCCCGACCGAGCCATCAGCCCGCGCCGAGTGCATGTCCTGGTTGTTCTGGCAGATGGGGAGTGCCCCGTACCTCGGTGGAGGCTTCGGGCACTTCTATGCCTATGCCCCGGAGAAGTTCGAGTACCCGATTAATCGCTTCGCGATGGAAGTCAAACGGCAACTCGACGTCCTGGATCGCAACCTCGCGGAGCGCCAATTCCTATGCGGCGATGAGTACAACATTGCCGACATCGCCAACTATGCCTGGTACGGCAGCGTTGCGCTGAACAACATCTACGAGGCAGAAGAGTTCCTCCAGGCGAAGTCCTACAAGAATCTCGTGCGCTGGGCGTCGGAGATTCGAGAGCGACCCGCGGTCAAGCGTGGCGAACGTGTCAACAGGGCCTGGGGACCGGAAGAGCTTCGGGTTCCCGAGCGCCACGATGCCAGTGACATCAGCTAACCCGAGCGCACCCACGCGAACGGTGCGTGGCTAGGCCAAGCGGTGGGCATCGTCGTCACCCTACTCATGTGGATCGGACTCGGACTGGCGAGCGAGTGGAGTGTCGCAGCGCCGATTCGAAACGCACTCGCACCGGCGCAACGCCCGCTCGCGTTTGGGGTCCTGGTTGGCGGCATCTGGAACGTGTTCTGGTACGCGCTTCGGCATCTCGATGCCTTCTGGGGCCAGGCGGCGCTGCTTTCAGGCCTGCTCATGATCGGCACGGCGGTCCTGGTACTCTCTCCCGAGCGCTTCCCGAACTGGGCCAGGCGAGCGAAGCCCGCTCTCGTGCTGGCGCTCCTCGCCTGTGCCCTGCTCTACTCCGGCGCGATCCTGCGGCTCAACCTGGCCTAGCGGCGCAGGAAGGATCGCAGCCGCTAGAGCGCGGCGAGCGCAGTCCCCATCAGATCGATGAAGTTGTCGGAGTAGAAACGATGCCGAACGGCTTCCGTGGCAGGTCCGAGACTGTTCTCGAATCGCTCGTAGGGTCGGCGACCGCCTTCGACATGGGGGTAGTCGGTCGAGAACATGCAGATTTCCGGGCTCGTCTGCTCCACGATCCAGCCCACGTCCTCGGTCGGGTACGGCGTCACGCGGATCTGGCGCGCGACGTAGTCCGCTGGGCGTAAGGAGAGGCTCCGAAGCCGTTCTTCGTGGCGCGAAAAAGCCTCGACGGCGGACTCCATCTGCCGGATCCAACTCGGTAGCCAAATCGCACCTTGTTCGATCACCCCGATCTTGAGCCCCGGAAACCGCTCGAGAACACCGTCGAAGATCAAGGTCGCCAGTGTCTGCATGGGCGGGCCGGGAATGCCCATGTAGTCAACCGAACGGAAGTTCTCGTCGCCGCCGTGGAAATCCGCCGGAATCGGAAGCCCGTTGCTGAAGTAGCCGGGCTCGATCAGATCGCCGGTTCCGCCCACATGGAAAACGATCGGGAGCCCGGCCTCCTGGGCACGCGCCCAGAGCGGGTCCAACGAGCGATGGCTAGGCGAATGGCCCTCCGGGCAGCCAGAGGGCACCAGGAGAGCGGCCGCGCCCATCTTGATAGCCTCGTCCGCCATTGCATGCGTGCGTTCGAAGTCTGCGAGCGGCACATAACAAGTCGGCATCAAGCGGGCATCGACGGAACAGAATTCGACCATCCCGCGATTGTGGGCGCGTGCTGCGCCGTAGGCGAGCTCCAGGTCACCGGCGTGCTCATAGTCATAGAGCCTGCGATTATGGAAGGTGTTGAAGACGAGCTGGCTTGCCACGCCGATGAGATCAAGCGCCCGCGGGCGGTCCTCAGCCAGAAACGATCCCGTCGCCGCGAAGTTCTTGCGGTTCATGATCTCGGCGGCATCCGCCTCGCGATACTCCGCGGAGCCATGGCGCTCCGCGATCTTGCGAAACTCGCTGTCGAGGTCGGCACCACTGCCGTCTCCACCGGTCTGCTTCAACTCGTTGGCGTAACCGGGTGGGGCAATCAGGTCGCGCACCGCAGGGTCCGCGTACTGGCGCAGCCAATTGGGTGTTTCCATGATGTGTGCGTCAGCGTCGTGGACGGTTCGTCCCTGGATGTAGGTCATGCGAGGAGTCTAGTCCTTCGCTCGGCCTGTCAGCGTGAAGCTCAGCGCGGCCGCCGACATGGGAGGGAGCTCGAAACGAGCTTGCCCAGCGCCGAACGAAGCGGATTCGAAGGGAACCGCGGTCACCGCTTCCGGTGCCTCGAAGGAATTCTCGAGCTTGGGGTCGTCGCCGGTCACGAGTTCGGCGTCGAGCAGCCCCTCAATTTCTCGATCTGCCAGCGCGACCACGACGGGAGCGGCGTTGTCGAGGCTCCGATTGGTGGCAAACACGTGGAGCACGTCGCCGTCGAGGATGGCACTGGTGTCGATGTAGGAGGCCACCCCGTTGGCCTTGCCTTCATAACTCGGCCCGTCGACGGCGGCTCGGAGTGCGGTTCCCGTGCGCCGCTTCGAGTACATCTCGAAGACATGGAAGATCGTCTGCAAGAGGATCTCATCGCCCCGGGTCAGGATCGGAGCGATCACATTCACGATCTGGGCGATGTTGGCGATCTTTACGACATCGGCATGGCGCAGGAAGCTATTGAAGAAGCCTGCGACCACGAGCGCATCCTCGAGGTTGTAGCGCTCCTCGATCAGATGGGGCGCGTGCTTGCCCGCGCCATCCATTTCCATGTTCTTGTACCAGACGTTCCACTCGTCAAAACAGAGGTAGGCGCGTTTCGGGCTCTTTCGTTTCGCTCGCACGAAACGGCAGGCGGCATCCATCTCTTCGATCTGCCGATCGATCTGATTCGTAACGGCGAGGAAGTCGGCCGTGTCATTGGCGCGATTGTCGACATAACGATGCAGACTGATGTAGTCGGCGTAGTTCCCCAGGTACTCGAGCACCTGGCGATCCCATTCCATGTAGGTCGGCAGAAGGGTCATGCAGGATCCACTCGCGACGAGTTCGATGCTGCGATCGACGTCCTTCATCATCTTGGCAGCTTGCTGGGCACGGATTGCGTATTGATCGGCCGGCACATGGCCAAGCTGCCAAGGGCCGTCCATCTCGTTCCCCAGGCACCAGAGCGGAACGCCATGAGGCTGTTCGCTGCCGTTCTCGGCCCGCAGGTCCGAGTACATCGTCCCTGCTGGCGCATTGCAGTACTCGACCCAGTTGCGCGCCTCTTCTGGCGTGCCAGTTCCGAGATTCACCGAAAGCATCGGCGTCCAGTCGAGCTTTCGGCAGAGGCGGATGTATTCATCGGTACCGAAGGTGTTGGGCTCGATGCTCTGCCACGCGAGCTCGCGCACGGTCGGACGTTCGGCCATCGGGCCAACCCCATCCATCCAGTGGTAGCCCGACGCAAAGTTGCCACCGGGGTAGCGAACGACAGGCAGGCGAAGGCGATCCAGTGCGGCAGCAACATCGCTGCGGATCCCATGCTCGTCGGCATGCGAGGAGGTCGGCTCGTAGACGCCCTCGTAGACGCAGCGGCCCATGTGCTCCAGGAATCCACCGAAGATCCTGGGATCGACTTCGCCGATCGCAATCCCGCTATGCAAGTGAATGGTCGTCGTCTGCACGTTGCTCCCTGTCGACGCGTTGCACGCGCTGGCGGAGTCTAGACCAGGCACGAATGGGCTTGACGCTGCGATCGGTACTATTCGGGCCCCAACCTGCCCTGTATTCGTATCCAAGGAGCACCGATGTCGACGCCTCGATTCGCGCAATGGCGCCCGCACCCGTGGCACGGTCTGCCTGTCGGACCGGCTCCCCCGGAGCGCGTGAACGCATTCATCGAGATCACGCCGCTCGATTCCGTGAAATACGAGATCGACAAGGAGACCGGCTACTTGCGGGCGGATCGGCCGCAGCGCACCTCTTCACTCCCGCCCGCGCTCTACGGCTTCGTGCCCCGTACCTACTGTGGTCGATCGGTGGCCGCACTCATGCCGGGAGCAAAGGAGGGAGACCGCGATCCGCTCGACATCTGTGTGTTCAGTGAACGCGCGATCGATCGCGCGGATCTCGTAATCGAAGCGCGGGTCATTGGCGGCCTGCCGATGCTCGACAACGGCGAGGCGGATGACAAGATCATCGCTGTTCTCGTCGATGATTCGGTCTGGGGCGATGCGCGTGACCTCGAGGAATTTCCGAGTGCTCTGATCGAGCGGCTGCGTCACTACTTCATGTCGTACAAGGGTGCTGAAAGCAGCGTCAGGATCGGTGACGCCTATTCCAGACAGCACGCGGCGCGCGTGATCGGTGCCTCGATCGAGGACTATCAAACCCTCGTCAACGAGACGTGAAGCTCACCCGTCTGCGCGCCGAGTCATGCAAACGCAAAACGCCCGAGGTGCCTGCGCATCCCGGGCGTTTCGAACGAAGTGGGCAGACGCTGCCCAACCGAAAGTGGCCTAGCGATTGTCCTGTGCGGCAACCGGCGACGAGGGCACGTCGACTCGGGCAATCTTGGAATCGTTGTACGTCAGGATCTTCTTGCCCGGCGTCAGCATGAAGACCGGGCGCTGCAGAGGGTCGACGTGGTCGACCATGCGGCGGGCTTCGTGGGAGAGTCGCTCGTCCTGGCGGGTGCGCTGGCTCGGGCGCACATCACGACGGGCAACGAACCACGCCACGGCATCAGACTCGAGGGTCAGGTGCATGACGTCGACGGTGCCGCGCTTCGGCTCGGCGTAGCTGTAGCCACCGGCCACCGGAACGATCGATCCGCCGCGCTCGTAGAGGCGACTGCCCTTCTGGTTGCTGGCGAAGTTGAGCGCGTCGATCGCAGCCGATTCGACACTCGGGAAGACAGTGCCTGGGCCCTGGACGCTGAAACCCTCGGCGCCGGCAGAGGCGGACGCGAGGAGGAAAGCGGTCGCCATGGCAACAGCTCGAATTCGAGACATGGGGAGACTCCTGATGAGACGGATGGGGATCGCGACCCGCGCGCCCCTAGGTGAGTCCTGCTCTTCGGTAGGTGAGCCTGTGGATTGAAGAGCGAATTCCTGGTGTTGGATGAGTCGGGTCACGTTTTTCAACTGAATGTGCAACTGCGATGCAAGTCAGGCGTAACTCGGCGGCAGCCCTCTACGCGGGTGATTTGGACTGCGCCAATTTGCGAAGCAGCGCCCCGTGGATGTGCCAGCGACCTTCGTTAAGTCAGGGTGAGTCCCAGAAGCCGGTCTCTCCGCAGAGTCCACTCGAACCGGCTGGTTGCGCCGAGCGGTGGGGCAACCGAGTCTTGGGATATGAAGCCGGAAACCGTCGTGCGGGGCGGATTGGTTGTCGATGGGACAGGCGCTCCCGCCCGGGTCCAGGATGTCGCCTTCAGCGGGGGCCGAATCTGCGCGCTAGGCGACAGCCTCCCCTCCTGCGGGGCTGAGATCGACGCCACGGGCTGCTGGGTGACACCCGGGTTCATCGATCCACACACCCATCTCGACGCCCAACTCTGCTGGGACTCCTCTGGGTCGCCTTCGAACCGTCACGGCGTGACGACCGTGGTACTCGGCCTCTGCGGCTTCGGAGTCGCACCCTGCCCCGAGGGTGGCGACGACTACCTGCTACGAACACTCGAAGTGGTCGAGGAGATTCCCTACGCCAGTACGCGTGCGGGCGTAGCCTTCGGTTGGCGCAGCTGGCGCGAGTATCGAGACTTCCTGTCCAACCAACCGCTCGGCGTGAATGCAGCCGGGTTCGTTCCTCATTCTGCTCTGCGCACTTTCGCCATGGGAGAGCGTGCGCGTACCGAAATCGCAACGGCGGCCGATCGCGAAGCGATGGTGGACGAACTTCGTGATGCGCTCGCGGCGGGGGCGGTCGGGTTTGCCACCTCCCGGGGGCCCAACCATGTCGACGGCTTCAATGAGCCCGTGCCGAGTCGGATGGCGGACGCCACCGAACTCGAGGCGCTCGTGGGCGCCTGCGCCGGTCGTCTCTGGCAGATCAACGTCGAGACCAAGTTCAGCCACGATGCCGCGGCCTTGATCGCCGAAATCGAAGGTTATGCCGGTTGGACCCGGAAGGCTGGCGCTCGAATGACGTGGACACCCTTCTACGCCGAGCCGGGTGAGACCGTCTGGCAGGAGGTTCTGGCTCACAATGAACAGTTGAATGCCTCCGGAGTGACGGTGGCGCCCCAGGTCACGGCCGTGCCGATCACCCTGCTCCTCCGATTTGACGAGAAGTCGTTTCTGACCGGAATTACAGGCTGGCAAGCGGTCTTGAAGGGGTTCTTCAAGGAATCCGCAGAAGGACGCAAGGCCCGCTTGATGGATCCTGCCGTGCGCGCCGTCATGAAGCACGGCGGCGGAGATCCGAAGAATCCACTAACGCCCGACTTTGATCATTGGACCTTCACGGTTGCGCCATCGCGCTCGGCATTGGCAGGACGTTCGCTCGCTGCGGTTGCCGCAGAGGACGGTCTCCATCCCGTCGACATGCTCTGCGATCAGGTCGTCCGAGACGAACTGGCCACTCTCATCGAGATCCCGGTGCTCAATCGGAGTCGCGCGGGCGCTGTCCGATTCCTCGAAGACGCCTACACGCTACTCGGCCTGGGCGACTCCGGTGCTCACGTCATGAGTGTGACCAACTATCGATATCCGACGTTTCTTCTCGCCGAGATCGTGAAATCCGGAGAGCTCTCGCTGGAGATCGCCGTCAACCGACTGACCGAAGTTCCGGCTCGGATGCATGGACTGGAGGATCGCGGCGTACTGCGCGTGGGAAGCGCCGCGGATCTCTGCGTGATCGATCCGAGTCAGTTGAGATTGGGCCCACCGGTGGTGCAACACGACTTGCCGGGCGGAGCGCCGCGACTCGTTCAGGCGGGCTTCGGCTACCGCGCAGTGTTCGTGAATGGGGTGCTGGTGATCGACGAGGATCAGCCCACCGGTGCCTCTCCGGGAGAAATGCTCCGGGCCAGAAGCTCCGGCGCCTAACGGCCTTCCTCGAGTTCGGCGGCTTTCTCGAGCTCGTCGAGTGCGTTCTGGAACAGCTCCTCGAACGCCCACACATCGGGGACCAGCTCGCGACACGTGATCAATCCCCAGTCGAGGTGATCGCGGTAGCTGGTGACGGTCACGTTCAGCCCCTGCCCCACTGCAACGGCCGATACGGGGTAGTAGGTGAGCATCTCCGCACGGCCGAAGTAGAGCGGCTCGCGGGGTCCCGGGACGTTGGAGATCACCACGTTGAACGGCGGATTCATGCGGTCCATGATTTTCGTGCGAGCCGCGATCCGCGCCGCCTGGCCGATCAGCGCGGGCATGGTGTTTTCGGCCACGTCCTGCAGTACCGAAGCGGGTGTGGCGCCTTGCATTCGCTTTGCCGATTTCATCGCGCGGTGAATGCGTTGCAACCGCTCCACCGGGTCGGGGATCTCGGTCGCCAGTTCCGAAAGTATGGTCGTGACCCGATTGGTGTAGTCGTTGGCTTCCGCGTCGGTGCGAACCGAGACCGGTACCATGGCGACCAGGGGATCCTCGGGCAGTTCGCCGCGTTCCTCGAGGTAAGCGCGCAGCGCCGAGCCCGTCACGGCCATGACGACATCGTTCAGGGTCGTGCCGAACACCTTCTTGACGCGCTTGTAACGATCGAGCGAATGGGAGAAGTAGGCGAAACGTCGGTGCGGTGTGATCGAGCGGTTCCAGGGGGTTCGCGGTGCCGGTGTCTGCGGAACGGCTTCCGCATCCACCTCTCCCGTAGCGGGCACGAACGCGCCGAGGTAGGGAAGCTTGTCGAGCCCGGTATCCCGCGCCACCTGGCCGATCGTCTCGTTCGATTCGATCAACGTACGAGCGCCGCGCAGGATCGAGCGAGCCATGCGTCCTGGCTGTGTCGCGGCCCCGATGATCCCGCGCGCCAGCATTTCGGTGGTTTCGGGAATCGGGTCAGGCTTCCACTTCTTTTTCGGCGGCTCGATCGTGCGGCCCTCTGGATCGAGGTCCATCAGTACCTGGACCATTTGTGAGCCAGAAACGCCATCGATCGTGCAGTGATGGATCTTCGTGTAGAGACCAGTTCGCCCATCGGAAAGCCCCTCGATGACGTACAGCTCCCAGAGCGGCCTTGAGCGATCGAGCGCACGCGCGTGCAGCCGGGAGACCAGGGCCGAGAGCTGCTGCTCGTCGCCCGGCGCCGGGACCGCGATGTGCCGGATATGAAAATCCATGTCGAAGTTCGGGTCTTCGATCCAGTAGGGACGATCCAGTTCAAGCGGAACTTCGACGAGGCGTCTTCGGTACGGCTCCAGGAGGTGAAGGCGCTCCTCCAGGGTCTCACGGACGACATCGATGAAGGGTCGCTCGAGTTGGTCGGTCTCGAATAGCGAGAGCGAACCGACATGGCCGAGCTCGCCGCCGGCCTCCATCGCGAGAAAGCTGTTGTCGAGACCTGTCAGTTGTTTCATGTCGTCTCCGAGAGCTGCGGGGGTGGAGGAATGCACACCGGAGCGAGGTTGCGCTTCTCGAGGACAGTTTAGGCGGTGAGCCGCGGAAAAGGGCCGTTTTCCGCCTTTACCTGCCGCGGGCGGACGGGCCCTAGCCACTGCCCTCGCGCGCCCAGGGCCGACGCCCCTCGACGTCCAGATGGATGGTGAAGACCAGGATCGTTCGGATGATCACCAGCAGGCCGAGGCTCGCCACACTCTCGAGGGAGTCTGCGACGACGACGGTCCGGATGATGTCGCCGGCAACGAGGAAATCGATGCCCAACATCATCGAGCGGCCGAAGTCGCGCCGAAAGCCCCGGTAGCGAGTCTCCTCGATCGCACTGGGCCGGCCGCGGATTGCGCGGGGCGCCGCGCAGACGGAGCCAAGGATGATGGCGAGCACACCGGGCGTCTCGAGCGCGTGTCCAGACAGGAGGATCAGTTCTTCGAAGCCCATGCACCACAGACGCTGGCCGCAGGTCTGCGGTCACATCACACCGGCCGCTCCGCTACGGAGACATCACGGGGCCAACGGGCGCCAGGCCTCGAGCGCGATGGCGGATGGACTCGTCGAGCGAGAAATCCGAGCCCCGCCAGCTCGCCGCTTGCTCGGCCGAGAACAGCTCGCGGTCCCACTGCTTCGCGGTCGCGGCGTTGAAGTCGGCCGCAACCCAGGGCGCCGCAGCCGCAGCTGAGAAGCCGGACCGTCGCCATTCCTGCGCGGTCTCGGCATCCACCTCGATCTGCTTCCAGGCAGAGATCTCGGTCTCCGACATTCCTCGCCACGGCGGAGAAGCGCAGCCCACCGCACCGGCGACGAGAAGCGCACACACGACGATCATGGGACGAGGGGACATCGACGAACTCCAAGCGACAAAGCAGGTGCGTCGCGCAAACCCGCTTGGATTCCATCGTACCCGTCTGCCTGAAACTCGTTGTGACGGTTCGCACAAGACTCCGGCGGCGCTCGCCGTGGTCCGATGCCTCAGCTCCCAACTGGAGCGAATGCCCGATCGATACGATCCAGGCTCCGATACACGGCCCCGCGCTGGGCTGGCTCAGAAGCACCGAGACGCACGATCACGAGATCGCGGACAGGGTCGATCGCGATGAACTGGCCGCGAAAGCCGGAGCAGTGGAAGATTCCCGAACCATTCGTGGCCAGCCAGAAATGCGCGCCGTATTGGCCTTCAGAGGCGTGCGTCGGCGTGCGCGCGTGATCGACCCAGCCACTCGGCAGCAGTCGTTCCCCCTCCCAGCAGCCGTCTCGAAGGTACAACAGGCCGAAGCGCGCGAAATCGCGCGCCGTCGCAAAGACGAAGGACGAACCGATGAACGTGCCCGCGTCGTCGAAGCGCATCGTCGCTGAGCGCATGCCGATTCGATCGAGCAACACGCTGCGCATATAGGCTTCCATTCCAGCCGAACCGCCACCGACAATGTTCCCGGCAATCCGGGACACGATATTGGACGTGCCACTCGAGTAGTTCCAAAAGGAGCCAGGTGGATGGGCCAGCGGCAATGCCTCGGTGTAGCTCGCGACGTCGGCCTTTCCGGAGCCGAATAACATATCGATTACGTTGGAGGTGCCCTCTTCGACGTAGTCCTCGACAAAGTCGAGACCGTCCACCATGCGCAGCAGGTGCTCGGTCGCGATCGCACCGCGAGGATCTCCCTCGACCTGCCAGTCGGGGACGGGTGCCGGGGCATCGATGTCCAGTCGATCGTCGCGCACCAATGTGCCGACCACGGCGTGAAGAAGACTCTTGGCCATCGACCACGAGATGAGGGTGGTCCCGCGCTCTCGCTCTGCGTCGTAGCGCTCGGCGACGAGCTCGCCACGATGAATGACGAGCAATGCGTGGGTCTCACCTGAGCGCGCCTCCGAACCCGGAGCGAAGAGCCGGTCGATCTCTTGCTCCACCACGTCGGCCTGCGCGCCCGAACGGCCACGAAGCGGTGCTTCGGACCATTCGACGGTGGGCCAGGCAACGCTGGGGTGTTGAGCGGGAAGCGGCGGCAGACTTTGAGGCAGCACGGCGCTGAAGATAGTACGGCCGCACGGAGACTCGCCTCTCCGGCACTCCCCGTGCTGGGAGTGGCCTATTCTCAGACGGGTGCGCGCGCCGCTCTACTCCGACGAACCCGGCGAGATCTTCTCTTCCGAAGTCCTCGAGGAACCCCAGCGGCTCTATCGGCGGCTTCGGCGCCAGCATCCTCTTTCGAGGATCGCCGAAACCGGGGTCCACCCCGTCTCTCGTTGGGATCTCATCGATGAGGCACTCGGCCGGCAGGAAGACTTCTCCGCCAACCTGACTGGCGTCCTCGCGAGCGAGGAGGACGGCGCTCCCAGTGTGTTCCTGTTCCCGGATACCGGTGCCACCGGGGTCATCGCCACCGCTGATGAGCCCGAACACCGCGTCCATCGGACGCTTTCCCAGCCTCGTCTGGCATCGAAACGCATCGCGCAGTTGGAACCCAGGATCCGGCGCTGGTGCCGCACCGCACTGGCTCCTTGGCTTGCCGCAGGCGGCGGCGAATTCATGCCGATCGCCGAAGAGATTCCTGCGCGGGCCATCGCCCATCTTCTGGGACTTCCGGAAGCCGATCTCGGCAAGCATCGGACCTGGGCCATGATGGGGGGCGACATGCTCGCCGGGGGTGTGGCGCACGCACAGATCGTCGCGCTCGCGAATGAAACCCAACGCATGTCGGAGTATCTGCACGGACACCTGGGCAGTGCTGACGCGAGCCTCCCACACGGTCCCGATTCGCCGCTCCTGGCCGCTCTCGCTGCCGGAGTCGATCGCGGTGACATCCCGACGGAGGCCGCCGTTGGCATTGCGATCGTGATGTTCGGCGCAGCGGGAGAATCGACCGCGGCGTTGCTCGGCTCGGCGATTCGCGTACTGGCCTCGGAGCCGACCCTCGCCCAGGAACTGCGCGCCACGCCGGCACTGCTGTCGCGCTTCATTGAGGAGATCGCTCGGCTCGAATCCCCGTTCAATTTCCACTACCGCCTCGTTAGGCGGGATTGTGAACTGGGAGGCTTTCGTCTGACGACGGGAGATCGGCTGATGCTCGTATGGGCGTCGGCCAACCGCGACCCGGACCACTTCGAAGCACCGGATCAATTGAAGCTTGACCGGCGACACCCGAACCACCACATGGCCTTCGGTCGTGGCAGTCACTTCTGCATCGGCGCGCCGCTGGCACGTCTCGAAGCACGCGTTCTTCTCGAAGAAGTACTTGCCGGCACTGAAACACTGGCCCTTCGGCCCGAAGCTCGGCCGGTCCATGCACGAAGCATTTTTGTGCGACGCCTCGAGAAGCTGCCCCTCACCGCAAAGCCGCTCTGAAGGAGACGGCCTCGGCTACGCTTCCGAAATGGCCGATCTAGTCCCCCTACCGACCCAGCCGGACTCCGTGGCATGGCCTACTGGGCAATGGCCAGTGGGCGATCTCGACGCTCGAGTCGATCGCGCTGCCCTCGATCAGCTCCTCGACCACGCATTCGGGGATTCTGAGCCCGACGATCTCGAACGGACCCACGGCGTGGTCATTGTGCAGCATGGTGAAATCGTCGCGGAGCGGTACGCCAAGGACGTCAAACCTGATGACCGCTTCCTCTCCTGGTCGATGGCCAAGAGCATTACGAGTGCGTTGATCGGCATCCTGGTGAAAGCGGGAAAACTCGACGTGAGCCAGCCGATCCCGGTTCCGGAATGGCCAGAGGGCGACCCCCGTCGGCGTATCACGATCGATCAGATGTTGCGGATGGTGGACGGCCTTCGCTTTCGCGAGGCCGAGGACCTTGGCGGCGGCTCTGTTCGCTACTATCCGCCGGAAGAATCTGATGTCATCCCGATGTTATTCGGAGAAGGCAAGCCCGACGTCGCGGGCTTCGCAGCCACACTTCCCTACCTCGTCGAACCGGAAACACGCTGGAACTACAACAGCGGCGCTTCTAATCTGCTCTCGCGCCTGGTAGCCGAGACGGTAGGCGGCGGGGCAGATGGCATGCTCGGTTTCATGCGCCAGGCGCTGTTCGATCCGATCGGAATGAAGACCGCGCAACCCAAATTCGATGACGCCGGCAACTTCATCGGTTCGAGCCATTGCTATTGCAGTGCGCGTGACTTCGCTCGCTTCGGCCTGCTCTATCTGCGCGATGGCGTCTGGGACGGAAACCGGATCTTGCCTGAAGGATGGGTCGACTACAGCCGCACACCGAGCGATCAATCTGGCGGGCTCTATGGGGCCCATTTCTGGGTAATTCCCGGCAGTCTCGGACTGTTCCAGTGCAACGGTGCCGAGGGTCAGCGCGTTCTGATCAGCCCCAAGCTCGATCTCATGGTCGTTCGGCTCGGGAAGACTGCGCCGGCCAAGGTCGGCAACGTCGTCCAGTACTGTAAATCCCTGGTCGACGTCTTCCGACCCAGCGCGGAGTGAGCACAGCCGGAGTGGATGGAAGAGACCGGATCGGTCAGCATCCATCCTTCGACAGAGACCCTGCCTGTACAGGATGTCTCGCGCTGGTCACCCGGCGCATCCCGGCGCGGCGAGAGCCGCCCCCCTCAAGGAGATTCTCGTGAGCACAGATGCTGCACTCGATTCCTTTCGCGACGATGTGCGCGGCTGGCTAGATGCCAACTGCCCGGACGGTCTGCGTCTAGGATCCGACGTCAAGCCGACCCCCGATGACCACAAGGCCTGGCTTGCGGCCTGTGCCTCTCGAGGCTTCACGACGCCGACGTGGCCGGCCGAGTACGGAGGTGGGGGTCTCGACAAACACCAAGCCCGCGTTCTTCAAGAAGAAGCGCAGCGGATCGGTACCCATATCGCAGGCGTCAGCTTCTTCGGTACAGCGATGCTAGGCCCGGTGCTGCAGGAGTTTGGCAACGAGAGCCAGAAACAGGATCACCTGCCGAAGATCACCAACGGTGAGATCAACTGGTGTCAGGGCTACAGCGAGCCCGGAGCGGGGTCGGATCTGGCCGGCCTCCAGACGCGGGCGGTCCGCGACGGCGATCAGTACATCATCAACGGATCAAAGATCTGGACGACGGGCGCGAATCACGCCGATTGGATCTTCTGCCTGGTGCGCACGGATACCGATGCGCCCAAGCACGATGGCATCAGCTTCATCCTTTTCGACCTCCGCCAGCCCGGCGTGACGATCTCGCCCATTCCGCTGATCAGTGGCGAATCGGACTTTTGCCAGGTCTTTTTCGAAGACGCCAAGGCAAAGGCCGAGAACCTGGTGGGCCCGTTGAACGGCGGCTGGACCATCGCGAAGCGCCTGCTCCAGCACGAGCGCCAGATGCTTTCCGGCGGCATGCCCGGCGGTGGGCCCGCCGCCGGCACACGAAAAGGCAAGAACGACGCTGTCCCCGCGCCGGTGAGCTTGCTCGCGGAAGGCGCTCGCGAGTACCTCGGGGTTGAGGGTGATGTACTCGCCGATCCCATCCTGCGCGACCGGATCGTTCAACACGAGATGGACAGCCTCTGCCTCGGCCTCACACTCCGGCGCAACGGCGAAGAGATGAAGGCCGGTCAAGGTGCGGGCGCAGCCACCTCGATGTTCAAGCTCTACGCCAGCGAGATGAACAAACGGCGCGCGGAAGCGCAGATGGCCATTCGCGGCAGTCACGCGTTGGGATGGGAAGGCGACGGCTTCAACCCGAACGAACTGCAAGAGACCCGCGGCTGGCTGCGATCGAAGGGCAACTCGATCGAGGGCGGAACCTCGGAGGTGCAGCTCAACGTGATCGCCAAACGTGTGCTCGGACTTCCGGACTAACGCCTTCTGGCACGCGTTCCGCACCCATTGACCGAGAAAGAGAAATTCATGGCCCTCGTCCTGACCGAAGAACAAATGCTCCTCAAAGAAACGGCCGCGCAGTTCGTGCAAGAGCACGCACCCGTGACCCATCTCCGCGAACTACGCGACAAGAAGGACGAGACAGGATTCTCGCGTGCTTTGTGGAAAGAGATGGCCGAACTCGGCTGGGCAGGAATCCTCGTCCCCGAAGCTTTCGGCGGTGCGGAGTTGGGCCTCGCGGAACTGGGCGTGGTCCTCGAGGAGTGCGGCCGAACGCTGGCGCCCTACCCCATCCTTTCCACCGCCGTCGTCGGCGCGAGCGCCCTGGTCCTCGGCGGTACCGAGGCGCAGCAGCAGGCGATCCTCCCGGGCGTGGCCAACGGCGAGACGTTGCTGGCACTCGCGCACCAGGAAACACCGCGGTTTGCTCCATACGCCATCTCTCTTCAAGCCAAGGCCGCTTCGGACGGCTACGTCCTCAGCGGTGAGAAGCGTTTCGTGCTCGACGGACACGTTGCCGATCACCTCATCGTCGCCGCGCGCACATCGGGCGCTTCCGGGGATCGCGCCGGACTGACGCTGCTGCTCGTTGATTCCAAGACTCCCGGAGTAGAGATCACGCGCACGCGGATGGTCGATAGCCGGAACGCGGCCAACATTCGCTTCGAGAACGTGGCGGTTGCGGGCGGTGCTGTCCTCGGGGAAGCCGACGCCGGTGCGGATCTGCTCGACGCTCTCTACGAGCGAGCGACCGTGGCCCTCTCCGCGGAGATGCTGGGCCTCTGCCGGGAAGTTTTCGATCGCACGGTCGCGTACCTCAAGACCCGCGAGCAGTTCGGCGTCCTCATCGGGACCTTTCAAGCGCTGAAGCATCGCGCCGCCGAGTTGTTCTGCGAAGTAGAACTCTCGCAGTCCATCGTGCTCCACAGCCTCCGAGCCGTGGATGAACAGCGCCCGCACCGAGAACGAATCGTGAGCGCCGCGAAGGCGCGTGTTTCGGACACCGCAGGTCTCGTCACGCGCGAGGGACTCCAAATGCATGGCGGCATCGGAATGACCGATGAAGAAGAGATTGGTTTGTTCATGAAACGCGCGAAAGCGGCTGAACTCACGTTGGGGGATGCCAGCTTTCATCGCGACCGCTTTGCCCGCGTGATGGGTTTCTAGCCACCGGCGGCCGGTCGATAACCGCTAAGCTGCTCGACGCGCCCTCTCTGCTCCAGGTGTTTCCGTGCAGCCCGACCCCATAGAACCCGACGCGGCGTCGAACCAGCTCGCGTGGACGGAGGCCCCGCTCCCGGCATTGCTGGAGCTCTCGTGGCCGATTGTGCTGTCGATGCTCTCAGCGTCCGTCATGACGCTCGTGGACACCTTCTTCGTTAGTCGACTGGGGACCTGGGCGTTGGCGGGTGTCGGACTGGCGGGCATCGTTTCGTTCGCGATCATCTGTTTCCCACTCGGCTCACTGGGTGCGGTCAAGATCCTTGCTTCTCAGTCCGTCGGCGCAGGGCGACCCGAGAACGTGGATCGCTACCTCGGCGCAGGCCTCGCCCTCGCGGGCATCATGACGCTGCTCGCATTCGGGGTGGCGAGCCTCGTCGCGGAAGTCATCCATCATGCGGCGGCATCTCCGGAAACGGGCACGGCGGCTCAGACCTACATCCAGATCGGAGCCTTCGGAATCCTGCCGATGCTCGCGCGAATCGCGATCGAGCAGATTCGGCTCGCGCAGGGAGACTCGCGCTCGCCGATGTATGTCGCGCTGTTCAGCAACGCGTGCAACGTTGCGTTCAACTACTGGTTCATCGTGGTTCTTGAGCTCGGCGTAGCGGGTGCCGCTTACGGCACGCTTGCCGCCAATGTCGTGGGTTGTCTGGCGATGGTGTCCGTGCAGGCATTCCACGGCTTCCGGATCAGCGGCACGAGATGGCAGGACCTCGGCAGCATCTGGCGGCTCGGGCTGCCGACCGGTTTGCAGATGCTTCTCGAGATGGGCGCCTTCACGATGATGGTGTTGATGCTCACCAATCTGAGCGATCTCGACGGCGCGGCCAACCAGATCGCGATTCAGATCATTCACTTCGGATTCCTGCCGTGCGTCGCGGTGGCCGAGGGGGCGTCCATCATGGTCGGGCAAGCAGTCGGCGCCGACCGTCGCGAACTCGTCCATGTTGTTACGCGCGGCGCACTCCTGCCGATCTTGGGCTTTGGGATCGTCGTCGCGATTGTGTTCGTTTCGGCAGGCCCATGGATTGCTGCGCAGTTCAGCGTCGATCCCAAGCTCATCGCGCTAACGGTGCAACTTCTCTACGTCGCCGCCCTCTTCCAGTTCGCGGATGGTGTGAGCATCCTCTGTCGCGCCGTGCTTCGCGGGGCGGGCGACGTACGCTTCTGCGCCGTATTCGGAGTGTTGATTTCCTGGGGTCTGACGCCGCCGCTCACATGGTACTTCGGCTACCACCTCGGATTCGGAGCACTCGGTGGATGGTTCGGCCTGTGCCTGGAGATCATTGTGGGTGCCGGGGTGTTCTGGTGGCGATTGCGAAGCAATCGATGGCATTCCTCGGCGGACCTCACCACGCTCGAGGTCGCTCGCTAGGCCGACGAGCTTGTCAGCTGAATCGCAGAGGCTGGAAGCACTCGAGCCGATGGAAATCCGGGCTTCGCCCGCGCACCGGAGCGGCGGCAAGATACCGGCGCGCCGTGCCATCGCCGTGAATCGCGTACGCGTTGAAGGAACGGGCTTTGCCTAACAGATAAGCCTTGGGCACCGTGGCCTGGCCGCTCCAGCGGTTGCCCTTGCGACTCACGTGGTAGTCGAGGGGCAGGCCCGCCTGCTGCCGCTGCCGTACCCCCTGGAGCACGAGCACCAGGTAGTGGCCGTGCGGACCCAGTTCGATCTCGAGGTAGCGCTCCTCGTCGGCGAGCAAGAAGAGTTCCACGACCTCGTGCTCCCAGAGGCCCTCCAGCGAACCCGCGCCGGCTTCGGGGGCGGGGTCGCCGTGAAACGGTGCATCGATGCGCACGATCCAATCGTCTGGTGTGGAGGCGAGCTCGATCCGAACCTGCTCATCGGCTGGAATCGGTTGTCCGTTCCAGGTGCTCGAGATCTCGATCATGGCATGCAGCGTTCGCGGATCAGCCATGTCGGGCAGTGAACACGTTGTTCGGGTCCTTCGCCATGCCGGAGGAGCCGTTTCGCCTTGCGGGCGCGAGAAGAACGGCAACGCTCTCCGGGATGGGGGAGGAGATCGCGATCGATACCGTGCTGGCCGCCTTTGGCTATGCCGGGGCACGCATTGAACCGATCCTCGTTGGGCATATCCACCGCACCTATGCGATCGAAGCCGGCGACGGCGCGTTCATCCTGCAGCGCGTGAACCCGCAATTCCCAATTGGGATTCACGACAATATTCGCGCGGTGACCGAGGAACTGAGGGCTCGCGGCGTGGCGACGCTGCAGTTGGTTCCGACGCGAGAGGGTGCTCTCGCCGCCGACCTCGGGAGCGACGGCGTCTGGCGCTTGCTGACGCGCTCCCCGGGGATCTCTCACGAGGTGTGCCCTTCCCCGGCGCATGCGCGTGTGGCGAGCGGGCTCGTCGCGCAGTTCCACAGTGCGCTCGTCGACCTCGAATACCCGTTCCATCCTCTCGGCTTCTGCTGGCACGATACGCCCGAGCACTTCCGGGAACTCGAGCGGGCACTCCGCGCGCATTCGGAGCACCCCCTACAGAGCGAGATTCGAACCGTCGCTGGGCAGATTCGAGGCTTCGCCGAGACCTGGCAACCGCTCGGCGAATTGCCCCATCGCATCGTCCACACCGATTTGAAGTTCAACAACCTGCTGTTCGATCCGGAGGGCGAGCCGGCGAGTCCGCGCGCGCTCAGTCTGATCGATCTCGATACGGTGTGTCGCTTGCCGCTCTACATAGAATTGGGAGATGCCTGGCGTTCCTGGTGCAATCGCCGACCAGAGGATTCGGGCGAAGCCGAATTCGATCTCGAAGTCTTCCACGCTTCCGTGGCGGGCTATCTCAACGAAGTTCAGTTCGAGATCGGTGAAGTGGAACGCCTCTCCCTCGCCCAGGGCGTGGAACGGATCAGCGTCGAACTGGCGAGCCGTTTCGCCGCGGACGCGCTGAACGAGTCCTACTTCGGCTGGGATCCCGAGCGCTTCGCATCCCACGCCGAGCACAATTGGAAGCGAGCCCGCGGACAACTCGCGCTCGCCGAGCAAGCGCGCGCCACCCGTGCCGAGCAACGACACGCCCTTTCAACGGACTCACGCTAGCGGCCCGCTCATCCTCAACGCACGCCGCTATAGTGTGCGGCGCACCGAAGAGAGCGCACTGCCGTCGCTCTAGAGCGCGGACGCCAACGCCTCGCGAAACCGCTCGAGGTCTACCCCTTCGACGTGCAGGTGGGGGGAGACCCGCAACGCTTCGCCGCGCGTACCGATGAACACCGAGCGCTCGCGGAGTTGGCGGACGAGATTTTCGGGCAGACCCCGTTTGAGACTCAACCCCAGGATGTGTGGGGCACGTTCGACTTCGGGAAGCGCCGCGAAACCGAACGTCGCCGCGATCTGATCGAGCTCGCGCGTCGTCGAGCGCAGGGTCCTGGAGATTCGTTCGACACCCCACGCGAGCAATTGCTCGAGGGCGGCATTGACCATCGGAATCAACACGAAATTACTGCGCTCACCGACGTCGTAGCGCCGAGCGCCTTCGCGGTAGGCTTCCTGGTAGTCGACGAGCTTGCTGAAGTCCTCGCTCCCGGCTCGCGAGATCCAGTTCTCCTCGAGCGGGACGCCGTCGTGGTTTCGCTTCGCCACGTAGAGGAAGCCCGTCGAGTAGGGACCCAGCAGCCACTTGTACGTCGGTGCGCACAGCCAGTCAGGATCGACTCCCGCGAGATCGAATGGTGCAGCGCCGACGGACTGCGAGAGGTCCGGGACGAACGCGGCGCCGACCGCTCTGGCCTTCTGTCCGATGGCTTCGAGATCTAGCCGAGCCCCATCGGCCCAATGATAGGCCGGCAACGCGACCACGGCGCAGCGCTGATCGATCGCTTCAAGGACGGCCGGTGTCCACGTCTCGCCCGGCCTTCTTCTGGCGGTCACGATCGTCGCACCATTGGCTTCGGCCTTGCGTTGCCAGGGATAGACGCAGGAGGGGAATTGCTCGGCGACCAGCACGATCGTCTCGCCGCGGCCCACCGTGCAGTTCTGAGCCGCCGTGGCGATTCCGTAGCTTGCGGAGGGTGCAAAAGCGATCTCATCGGCCGTCGCCCCGATCACCCGCGCAAACTGCGTGCGTGCGTGCTCGACCTGGGTGAACCATTGGTCCTCACCCACCCGCCAGGGCTCTCCCTTCAGATCCACCGCCTCGCGCCCGGCTCGACTGACCGCCAGCAGCTGCGGACTCATGTACGCGCAGTTGAGGTAGCTGATCGACGCGGGGATGTTGAAGAGGTGGCGTTGGGACGGAATCAGGTGCTGGCTCACCGATGGAGGCTAGAACGCCAGCCGACCTGCCGCTCGTCGTCGTTAGGCGGGCTCATTCGCGACCTCGCCGGAGACGCAGGTGTCAAGCGATCTGTCGGGCTGCCCCCGCAGCCCAACAGATCGCTGTCACTCTGTGGAGCGCTCTAGCGCTGGGGGCGCGCACCGCCGCCGGAGCCGCCACGGCTCGAGGGGCTTCCGGAACGTCGGCCGCGTGCGCGGCCACGGGTGTTCGAGCCACCGGAACCGTCCGAGGATTCGGAGCGCCGCGCCGGACGACGAGCGCCCGGTCGAGCGGACTTCTGTCCGCCTCGAGATCCGTTGCTGCGGTTGCGATTGCCGTTCGGCTTGCCGCCACCACTGGGTCCGCGTTCGATGTCCTCGACTTCAAAGCCGGCGACTTCGCACCGCGGAATCGGCGAACCGAGCACGCGTTCCGTATCTCGCACCCAAGCGCGATCTTCGCGGGTCACGAAGGTGCAAGCCTTGCCGCTCGCCTCGGAGCGGCCAGTCCGGCCGATGCGATGCGTATACGTCTCGGGCGTGTTCGGCGGGTCGAAGTTGATCACATAGTCGATGCCGGCCACGTCCAGCCCGCGGGCGGCGATGTCGGTGGCGACCAGGATGTCGAAGCGACCCTCCCGGAAGCCGCTCATCGCGCGATCTCGCTGGGGCTGCGACATGTTGCCTTGGAGCGCGACCGCTCGAAGCCCGCTGTTCGCGAGCCGTACCCCGAGCCGCTTGGCCCGGTGCTTGGTCCGCGTGAACACGATCGCGCTCTTGCAGTCTTCTTCGGCCAGGATCGTGTCGAGCAGATCCTGCTTCCGGCTCTCGGCGATCGGATAGAGCGCGTGCTCGATCCGCAGTGCCGGGGCTGTGTGGGCGATCTCGACCACGTGAGGCCGATCGAGAATCCGATCCGCCAGTTCGCGGATAGCCTTCGGCATCGTGGCCGAAAACAGCAGGTTCTGCCGGTCCTTGGGAAGTGCAGCAAGAATCTTCTTGATGTCCGGGAGGAAGCCCATGTCGAACATGTGATCGGCTTCATCGAGCACCAGGGTCTCGACCTCGGAGAGATCGAGCTTGCGCTGCTGGAGCAGGTCGAGCACCCGACCGGGGCAGCCGACCACGATCTCGGGTCGGCGGCGTAGGGCCTGGATCTGGCGACCCGCGGAGACGCCGCCGAAGATCGTGGTGCTCTGGATGCGGGTGAACTTCGCCAGCATCTTGATCTCGGCATCGATCTGCATCGCGAGTTCGCGGGTCGGAGCCAGGATCAGGGCCAGCGGTCCCTCTCCCGGTTCTTCGATCAGGCGCTGCAGAATCGGCAGCGCGAATGCCGCCGTCTTGCCGGTGCCGGTCTGGGCGAGGCCCATGACGTCCTGCCCGGTGAGGCAGGCCGGAATCGTATCGGCCTGGATGGACCGGGGTTGGGTAAAGCCAGCAGCGTCCAGGCTGCGGGTCAGGGCTGAATCAAGCTGGAAACGGTCGAAGCCATTCTCGGCTTCGGGTTGCGCGTGTGCGCTAGACAAATCGGTTCTCCGCCACGCAGATACACCTCTCGGGTGTGAGCGCGGCTGTATTTCTGACCCAGACAACAGGAAAGGGAAAGACTGGGTATTTGCGGCGCGACCTCGATCGGGGGCGAGAGGTCCTGTTGTTCACCGCTTTGGCCTCTACTGATCGGCGCGACTCGCGTCGATCTGAAGGCTCTGACCCGAGGTTTGTAGCCTGTTCTACTTCGGGCCGCCAATTCCACCTCGAGCGCTCTCTCCGTCGTCCAGAGCGAGGCGTCTGGCCCTCACTCGTCCTGAGCTGCTCAGATGGGCTCCAGATTCGAAGAACTTGAGAGCGAGCGGATCAACCCGCTCGAGCGCCTGGGGGTCCAACAAGGAAAGGGCGAAGGCTTCGGCGAACGCCTCGCCCAGGCTCTCGCGGCCGTACTCGGTCGGCCCGCGGCCCCCGGTTGCGGCGGCGAAGGATGCCAGGACCGGACTCGACTTCGCACTCTCTTCGAGCCGGGGGCGGGCTCGGTTCCAGTCGTCATTCAGCTGTTGAAGATCACGCTGCAGCCGCTCGAAACGGCGCATCTCATACTCAGGCACGCGTCGACCCAATGAATTGAACTCGTCACGCAGCTCCCCCAAGGCGGCGTAGCGCTCCTTCACGTCGAGCCAGAGCTCCCAGCCGGGAAACCGGGAGATGGCGTGGCCGACCTCGTGGAGGACAACCCTCAGCGAAGCCCGCTTCGGCTCGTTCGGATTTCCGACGAACGTCCGCGCATCGTTCTTGAAAGCGCTGTCATACAGCTCGATTGAGCGCTGATCGCCTTCGGAGCGGTAGAGGCCCGACTTCGGCGATTCGTCTGGGGATGAGTTCGTCTCACGACGAAAGGGCAGACCCCGAATCGTTGCCAGCTCGGCCGGGGTCAGCAGCGAAAACGCCAGCGCCAGGACACCTCGCTGTTCCGCGGTCCAGCGTGCAGCGCCGTTCTCGATTGGCCCGACCCCGAACGCCTCCCTCAAATCCTTCTCGTTGAAGCTGGGGAGTGGCGCCAGCTCGACCGGAACCTGTGGAAACTCGATCACGAGGCTGCGATCGAATTCGTGCCGCGCGCTGACCGCGCGTCGCTCGTCGGAGACCTCCAACCAGAGATCCATCTCGGCTCCGCGAAATTCCGCGTTCACCGCCGTGACCGCTGCCACCAGGACCTGGAGGGGCAGCTCAGCCAACCCTTGGTCGCCCTCCCAGGGCGAATGGAACGTATTGACCCCGGAACCCTGGACAACGGTGAGGCGCCGCATGCTGTTCTCCCGCAAGCGCTCTTCCAATGTAAAAACAACGCTCGCGCGCTGGGGCTCGGTAAACGCGTCCCTGAGCCAAGTCCACTCGTAGTAGGTTCGCTCGGCACGCGGGTCCGGGTTCGCGGTATCTGAAGAGAGGCCGTACTCGAGAGCCTCGATGAGATCGTGCTGACGCTCGAGTTCGAGCCGAAGGCTCTGCTCCAGCCCATCGATTCGGGTCTGTCGGCCCGGCACGGACGCGCAATGCAAGAGCCCCGTGGCTACCAGCACCAACGCGAGGAGCGACTGCCCCCGATCCAACTCGGCCTTGCCGATGGTTCGTTCATCCAAATCGAGAGCCGCCTCGCTTGCCAGCGACGTCATTCTTCCTCCGTGTTTCAAATCGAGCTTGGATCAGAGCGCGTGATCGCAAGATGTGGTTCCGTGGTTCCCGCAACACAAGACCGATCAGGAGACCCGATGAGCAGCGACGAAGTCTACTACGAGGATCTATCTCCTTTCGCCCTCGATCCAGCGGATTCGCACGCCCTGCTGGATGCCCAGGCCGAATGCACTTTCTGCTGGGGCACGAAAGACGGCTCTCCCATGGGCGTAATCATGGCTCACGTTTGGCACGAGGGCCGTGTCTGGCTCACGGCGACCAGCCAGCGCAAGCGCATTGCGGCCATTCGTCGCAATCCGACCTGCGCGGTGGTCGTCACGAGTGTCGGTAGTAGCGAGCCGCCGGGTCGCACGGTCACGGTCAAGGGCCCCTGCATCATCCACGAGGACGACGAAACCAAGGCCTGGTTCTATCCCGCGCTTGCGACAAAGGTGGTCGGCGCGCCCGGGCCTGCCCAGGACGCGTTCCGAACGCATCTCGATTCACCGCTTCGCGTCGTGCTGGAGCTCGTGCCCGAAAAATGGATCACCTGCGATGCGGCCAAGATGATGGGCCAGTCCTTCGCGGAACTTGGCGTTGGCTAGCCGCCAAGAGCGACCCACTTCCGAGCGTTCTCCTACCTTGAATGTTCCCGTCCGAAAGGAATCTCGATGACCCGCCTCGGCTACCAGATCCCCAACTTCACCTACCCCGGCGTCTCGCCGAGCGGAATCTTCGAGAACGTGGTCGCCCAGGCGCGTGCTGCCGAGGCCGCGGGCTACGACCGCGTCTTCGTGATGGACCACTTCTACCAGCTACCCGGGATCGGTGCGCCCGAGGAACCGATGTTCGAGTGTTATGCGATGTTGTCGGCGCTTGCCCAGCACACGCGCTCCGTTCGCCTCTCGGCGCTCGTGACCGGTAACACCTATCGAAACCCTGCCCTACTGGCCAAGACCATCACGACCCTTGACCACGTTTCGAACGGCCGGGCCACACTCGGGATCGGATGCGGGTGGTTTCAGGCAGAACATGATTCGCTCGGTTTCGAGTTCGGCTCGTTCGGCGAACGATTTGAAAAGCTCGAAGAGGCCCTCCAGATCATCGGGCCGATGCTGCGCGGCGAAGAACCGAGCCTGGCGGGGAAGTACTACCAGGTCAGCAAAGCCGTCAACTCTCCCGCGCCGATCTCGAAGGTCCCCATCATGATCGGCGGCTCCGGTGAGAAGAAGACGCTGCGGATGGTGGCGCAATACGCGGATGAGTCGAATCTCACCTGCCCGGTGGAGGACATTCCGCGCAAGCTCGAGGCGCTGGCCGGACACTGCGAGCGGCTCGGACGAGATCGCGCGGAGATCAAGGTCACCAAGCTGACGATGGTGGTCGTGGCACCCACGATGGAACAAGCCGATGCGGACCTGGCCGCCATCGCCGAGGTGAAGGGCTGGAACGACCAGGTGATGGCGCAGGTTCGCAAGCAGCTCGTCTTCGGCGACCCCGACACCGTTGGTGAAGTTCTGCAGCAAGCGGTAGCAAACGGGCTCGACGGCCTGACCGTCGACCTGCCGATCAACGGACACCTCACCGAGCGAATCGAGTTGCTAGGCGAGATCGCGAACAAGGCGCTCGGCTAGCCGCGCGCGATTACGCGGACGCACTCACCCGCTTCGAGAGCCCGCTGCAGAGGACATCGGCCGCCTCGGCCACTATTTCCTCGAAGATTGCCTTCGCGGGCCGTTTCTCGTTGAGCATCCCCGCCGTTTGACCGGCCGCGTTCATCAGCAACTCGTGCCGCCCGGCTTCCTGGATCGAGTACTGGAGATCCTTGATCAGCAAACCCTGAACGCCCATCGGGAGGGCATGAAGGCCGGATGCCTCCCAGGCTTCGATCAGTGGATTCGAGATGTTGCGCATCGTCTTGCCCGAATAGAGTCGCGTCACCACGGTGTCCTCGGCCGACGCCGCGATAATCCGCTGCTTTTGGAGTTCGGGCTGGTTGGCCTCCTCGGAAACCAGGAACGCCGAACCGATCCAACCACCCACTGCACCCATCGCGATGGCTCCGGCCAGGGCTCGGCCACTCGCGATGCCTCCTGCCGCAATCGTGGGGATCGGCGCAACGGCATCCATCACCTGGGGAAGCAGCGCCATCGTTCCAATGCGTCCGGTGTGCCCGCCCGCTTCGGTTCCCTGAGCGACGACGAAGTCTGCGCCGCCTTCGGCCACCTGGTGGGCCGCCCGGACCGTGCCCACGAGGGATATGATCGGAACGCCCTGCGCTTTCAGCACGTCGGCGAACGGAGCCGGCGTACCCAGCCCAGAGGCGAACACGGGAACTTCCTCCTCGATGACCACTTCCATCTGCGCGCCGGCATAGCTCTGGCCCTCCGGCACCCAGCTACCGCTCGCGGGTGATTCGACCGGGGGCGCTTCCTTCCATTCGATGCCCAGTTCGTCCGCGATGCGACGGACCGTTGCCACGTGGTCCGGCGGCAGTTTGATCGGCGGGCGCGGCTTCGAGTCAGCGGACGGTTTCTTGGCCGCACCCCGCGGAGCGAGGAAATTCGGCGAGAGCAGCAGATCGACGCCGAAGGGCTTGTCCGTCAGCGAGCGCACCTTGCGGATTTCGGTCCGCAACTCATCCGGCGAGTAGGCGACCCCGCCGAGTACTCCCAGGCCGCCGGCATTGGAGACGGCGGCCGCAAGATCAGCGGTCGCTACCGGTGCGCCGACGCCGGCCACCGGGCCCATTCCCGCGAGAATAATCGGATACTCGATTCCCAGTCGATCACAGAGTTCGGTACGAAGCGTCGGTCTGGCCACGAGGTCTCCTTGGCGGGTGGGTCAAGCAGTCTACCGGCGATCGGGCGGGACGGCTCCCGGGGTCCCGGGGCTCTCGCGCCTAACAAATGCGGAATCGACCCCAGCCACCCGGGGCCGATCTGTCGGCCTGGGGTAAGCTGCCGCCTGCGTCCTCGCCACGGCCCCCACGCCAAGGAGTTCTCATGTCCGCCGACACCCCGCCGAGCGCCCTCCAACTGCAGTCGAACATCCGAAGTGACGGACACCTCGAACTCTCGCTCGCCGAGGTCGCCGTGCCGACACCGGGGCCCGACGAGGTGCTGGTCCGGATCGACGCTTCGCCGATCAACCCGTCCGATCTGGGTCTCCTATTCGGCCCTGCCGATATCACCGCCGCCAAGGCTGGCGGAAGTGCGGACCGTCCCACGATTACAGCGCCCGTTCCGGCCGGATTGATGAAGACCGTGACCGCGCGGATCGACCAGGCCCTGCCCTGCGGAAACGAAGGAGCCGGGATCGTGGTCAGCGCCGGCGACTCGGACGCAGCCCAGGTATTGCTAGGCCGCACGGTCGCGGTTCTCGGCGGATCGATGTACGCGCAGTATCGCTGCATCAAGGCCGTGTTGTGCCTCGCGATGCCGGAGGGCACCAGCGCAGCAGAAGGGGCCTCCTGTTTCGTGAATCCACTGACGGCGCTCGGAATGGTCGAAACGATGAAGCTCGAGGGCCACACGGCCCTGGTCCACACGGCGGCAGCATCGAACCTCGGCCAGATGCTGCAGAAGCTCTGTCTCAGCGATGGCGTTCCGCTGGTCAACGTCGTCCGCAAAGCCGAGCAGGTGGAAACCCTGCGCGCGCTGGGCGCGACCCATGTCTGCAACTCGAGTGAAGCGACCTTCAAGGAAGATTTGACGGACGCGCTAGTCGCCACCGGAGCGACACTGGGCTTCGATGCCACCGGCGGCGGTCAGCTCGCGGGCCAGATTCTCGGCTGCATGGAGGCCGCCGCGGTGCGCTCCGCGACCGAGTTCAGCCGCTATGGCTCGACCACGCACAAGCAGGTCTACATCTACGGTGGCCTCGATCGTACGCCCACCTTGTTGAACCGGAACTTCGGAATGGCATGGGGCATCGGCGGCTGGCTGCTGCCTCCCTTCCTTGGGCGAATCGGAATGGAGCGCGCAAACGAGTTGCGGGAACGCGTGGCAAGCGAGATCCGCACGACCTTCGCGAGCCACTACACCGAGGAGGTCTCGCTCGCCGAGGCTCTCAGCCTGGATGCCATCGGCGTGTACGGCCGACAAGCCACCGGTGAGAAGTACCTGGTGAATCCCAACAAGGGGCTCTGAGCGCGCGGATCCACGCGACGAACGATTCCAATCGCGGCACGACCCTGCACAAGATCTAGACAGGCCGCTTCGCGACCGCCTTGAAAGCAGGCAGTCGACGGCGGCTGCGGGCGAATTCGTCACTCCCGATGCCGCTGAACGCTTCTCGCTTGCGCTCATGCTGGCACATCGCTTGCTGTAGGAGTGGGCATCCTCAAGGAGAAGACTCATGCGCCCGTCGATTCGAAAAGCCCTGAGCGGCCTGACGCTCATGCTCTCGCCCCTGCTCGTCCCCGCACAGGCCCTTGCCGAGAACGAGATCAACAACGGCGACACCGCCTGGATGTTGACGAGCACGGCGCTGGTCTTGATGATGACCCTGCCCGGCCTTGCCCTGTTCTACGGCGGCCTGGTTCGAGGCAAGAACCTGCTCTCGGTGTTGATGCAGTGCCTCGTGTCTGCCGGTGCGATCGGCGTCCTGTGGGTCCTGGTTGGCTACAGCCTCGCGTTCGGTGACGGGAACGCCTGGATCGGCGACCTCAGCATGCTGGGCCTGAGTGGAATCGGAGTCGACTCGGTTCACGGCACGATCCCCACCTACGTATTCGTGATGTTCCAGGGCATGTTCGCGATCATCACGCCGGCATTGATGCTAGGTGCTTTCGCGGAACGGATGAAGTTCAGCGCGTACCTCTCGTTCATCGTTCTCTGGGTGCTGATCGTCTACTGCCCGCTCGCCCACATGGTCTGGGGCGGCGGATGGATCGGTTCGCAACTTGGCGCCATGGACTTCGCGGGCGGCCTGGTCGTCCACATGTCGAGTGGCTTCTCGGCGCTGGCCGCCGCGATCTACATCGGCAAGCGCCGCGGTTTCAACAAGGAACCGATGCAGCCAAACAGTCTGCCGTTGACCGTCATCGGTGCGGCACTGCTCTGGGTGGGCTGGTTCGGCTTCAACGCAGGCAGCGAACTCGCCGCCGATGGCACCGCGGGCCTCGCCTTCCTGACAACGCAGACGGCAGCGGCAACGTGCTTGATCGTCTGGGTGCTCATTGAATGGGTGCACCGCGGCAAGCCGACGGTCCTCGGCGCTGCCACCGGTGCCGTCGCCGGCCTGGTCGCCATCACCCCGGCCTGTGCCTTCGTCAGCCCGGCCGGCGCTATTGCGGTGGGAACCGGTGCAGCCTGCATCTGTTATGCCGCAGTCACGCTCCTGAAGCCCAAGCTCGGATACGATGATTCACTCGATGTCTTCGGAGTCCACGGTGTCGGCGGAGCCTGGGGTGCCCTCGCCACCGGCCTCTTCATCGCTGATTTCGCACTTCCGGAAGGAAGCACCAAGATCGATCAGCTCCTCGCCCAGCTCGCGAGCATTGGCTTCACCGCTGGGTTCGCGGTGGCCCTCACGATGCTGATCCTCTTCGCCATCAAGCTCGTTCTCGGCGACCTCCGGGTCAACGAGGAAGACGAGCACACGGGCCTCGACCTTTCCGAGCACTCCGAATCGGCCTACGGCGATCATTAGTCATCGGGGCGTCCTCCTGGCGGTCGAACGTCGGGAGGACGCCCCGCGTACACCGCGCCCGTGGTTCGTCAGTCCAGCCCGTATGCCCTCAGCACATTGCCACCCAGGAAGCCGGCCCGCGCCGATTCCGGGAGATCCGCCACCAGACGCTCCACCTCGGGGACGTACTCGGGCGGGTGGTCCGGGTGCGGGAAGTCCGAAGCCCAGAAGAAGCGATCCTCCCCAACAATCGGGATGACGCCAGCGAGCGATGTCTCATCCGGATCCCCCGCGATCCAGCACTGACGCGCGAAGTACTCACTCGGCTTCTTGGGCGCGAGTTCGCGGACCTGCTGGCCCTGGGGGCTGCCAAAGATCGTATCCATCCGGTCCAGCCAGTAGCCGATCCAACCGGCTCCGGACTCGAGGATGACGACCTTGAGTTCCGGGAAGCGTTCGAACACGCCGTACTGGAACAACGAGGTGAACGCGTGACGCACGGCATCTCCCGCCGTGGCGTTGTGAAAGAAGCCGAACTTCGAACTCGTGTACTCGCCGAATCGGCCGGGCGCACACCACTTGGGTTCGAAGACAGGGTGGATTCCAAGCGGCAGTCCGAGTTCCTGACATGTCGCGAATATCGCATCATGGGCAGGATCGCCGAGCGGCAACCGCGTGGTCTGAAAAGGCGGCACCCAGACACCGGCGACGCCAGCGGCGGCAGCGCGTCGAATCTCCGACACTGCGGCATCCACATCGCCTAACGAAAGCTGCGCCACCGGGATCAGGCGCCCCCCTGAGTTCGAGCAGAAGTCCGATATCCAGCGATTGTAGGCACGCAGGTTGGGTTGAATGATCGCTTCGTCTTCGAGTTCGGCGACCCACAGCACACTCAACGTCGGATAGAGAAACACCCGTTCGATGTTCTCCATTTCGATTCGCGTGATGCGCTCAACGGGGTCCATCGCGCCGAGCGGAGCGGTGTCGACGTAGGCGGAGCCGGTCTGCTCGGGGCGCTCGTAGATGATGCCGCCGAGTCGATCCATCAGGCCAAGCCCCGCCGGGTATCCCTTCTGGATGATCTTCGACGGGCGTCCGCCACCGAGGTCGAGGTACTCCAGGCCGGCGTCGTCCTTCCGGATGCGCATGGCCACCTCTTTGGCCGCCGGGTCGATGTAGCGCTCCCACAGGTCCGGGGGTTCGAGTACGTGGCCGTCGCCATCAATGGCGCCGGCGTGCTTCAAGCGATGGAGTTCTTTCACGGGCGGCCTCGCAAATCCGAGAGCGGGCCGCCGCGCGATTTTCGCAGCGGCGAGACTCGTCCTCAGGGACGGCCTCCGAGCCTAGCGGGTTCGTGTCAGCAAGGGATTCGGCAGCCCTACTGCAAGGTCGGATATCCTTTTGGCCGTGACCGAGCGAACGCCCAACCACCAACTCAGCGCCATGCGTTGTCCCGTCGACCTCGACGGCGTCGATCTCTTCGGCCCGGGTGCGCAAGAGCACTGGTTCGAGGCGTACGAAATCCTCCATCGTGAAGCACCCGTTCATCGGATCCCCGGTGAAGGTACGACGCCCGATCACGACGCCTTCATTCTCTCGAAGTACGCGGATATCGCCCTCGTCGTGCGGGACACACTGCGTTTTCCACCGCCGCGCTATCCCAAGCGGGCGAAGAAGGACCCGACTCCCAATGAGGCGGCTCCCGTCATCCCGCGCATGAACGCGATGGTTCAGTCGATCCTTTCGCTGCGACCAACGCCCGAACTCTGGAAGGCCCATCGCCAACAACTCACCGATCCGTGGGTGGGGCCACGTGGCGCGCTGCGCAATACCGAGCTGATCACGCGCACTGTCGACGCATTGATCGACCGCTTCATCGATGACGGCCGTGTCGAGTTCGTCGCTCAATTCGCGGCACCGCTGCCAGCCACTGTGATGACGACGATCCTCGGCTTCCCACTCGAGGATCTGCCGCTTCTGGATCGCTGGTCGAAGGCCCAGGTCAGACCTTTCGTCTACGGACGCGGGCACCGAAACCTGTTGACGCCGGAGGAGGAAGCCGAGCAAGCGATCGTACTCGAAGAGTTCAGCGCCTACGTCCAGGAACAGGTGACACGCAAGCGGCGACAACCGGCCGACGACATGATCTCGGACCTCACGCAGGTGACCTACCCGGCGCTCGATCGAAAACTCACCGACATCGAGATCATCGGCATCGTCTACGCCATGCACCTCGGTGGCCTCGAAACGACCCAATACGCCATCTGCGAGCAGGCCCAACTGTTATGCGAACACCCACAAGTGTTCGCCGAGCTAAAGGCCGACCCGACGATGATCCGGCGCTTCACCGAGGAGGCGATGCGCCTGCGGGCCCCGACGCAGGGGCTCTCGACTCGAATGACCACCCAGGACGAGGCGTTCCAGGGCGTCCGCGTTCCCGCCGGGTCGATTTTGCACATGCGTTGGGGCGCGGCGAATCTGGACCCCGACGAGTACGAGTGCCCGCATCAGCTGCGGCTCGACCGAAAGGCTCCGGCCCGTCACCTGACCTTCTCCCAGGGGCCACGTTCTTGCCCCGGTGCTGGAATATCACGCCTCGAACAGAGCATCGCGTGGACGCGACTCGTCGAGCGCCTGGCGGGCCTCTCCTACGCGGCCGGCAACGATTTCATGCACCAGCCCGGTATCATGCTCGGAACCCTCGAGCTTCACTTGAAGTTTGACCGCTAGAGCCCAGGCGCTGTCTAGGCCAATGGCGGCACGCGGTCCAGGAATGTCGTCGTCCCACGAAGGAGTCCGAGCGCCATGAGCGAGACCCGAGTCCTGGTCGAAGACGTCGCCGACGGCGTCCGTTGTCTGACGCTGAATCGCCCGGAAAAACGCAATGCGATCGACAACGCCTTGCGTGGTGAACTCCTCGCCGCCCTCCAGGCGGCAGACCGCGACGATCGGGTTCGTGTCTCGATCCTACGCGGTGCCGGAAAATGCTTCTCCTCCGGATACGATTTGAAATCGGATCTGGAAGCGGACCAGCCCTACTTCTCTGCCAAGGTCGGCCAACCCTGGGCACGCCACGTGAGCGAAGGGTGGTTGTCGATCTGGGACCTGGCAAAGCCCGTGATCGCCCAGGTTCATGGTTATGCCATGGCGGGCGGTCTCGAATTGGTTGGAGCCTGCGACCTCGCCTACGCCGCCCGAGAAGCCCGCTTCAGTCACCCGGTACTGCGAATGTCGGGCCTCGCCGATTTCCCGTGGTTTCCGGCCAAGATGGAGCCACGCCACGTCATGGAACTCCACCTGACCGGTCGCGAGTACGACGGCGACGAAGCCGCCTCCGTCGGGCTGATCAACCAGGCCTTTCCCGAGACGGAACTGGAAGCCCGCGTGCTCGAGATCGCGCAGCGCGTTGCGAGCGTCCCGTCCGAAGTGCTCGCCGTCCAGAAACGTTATGTCTACACTTCCGTGGATGCGCGCGGGGGTCGATCCCTGGTGTTGACCGGCGCGGACCTCAATGCCGGGCCTCACATGCAGGCGTTGACCGCCAACGCGGCCGAGATCTTTGCGAAGGTAAAGGGAGGCAGCTCAGACTGAGCGCCGACCAGGGCGCCTCGATGTCGCGAAGTTCGGCGATCGCGATCCCGGCTTCACCAGCGATGGCGTAGAGCAGATAGACCCGACCCCCTTCCTCGTAGATCACCGGGTCCCGCAGCTGGTTCACGTGTCCGTAGGCCACGCTGCGGAGCGATGGGTTGAGCGGCGCATCGGCACCCTCCCAGTCGAACTCGGGCCGCAGGACTTCGCTCGGCTCGCTATTGCTCCAGTCCTCGAACGGTGAGGCGAGGTCAACCGTCGAGTGAAGAATGCGCTCGGGCACGTCGCCCACCCGGGTCCAGAAGACATGGAGCCTATCGCCACGAACCAGCAGGCCGGCGTGACGCATCTCCGGCTGGAACCAGCGAGGGCCCTCCCCGAACCCGACGAACGGACCCTCAGCGCGGTAGAACTGTCCGGGCATCGACGGCGCAGAAAGGCCAGATCGCTCGTGTGCCGTTCAACCCATGCTCCCACCATCTCGGCCCCGTAGGCCGGGGGCGACGCGCCCGTCCAGCGCCCGCGAGAATCCTCCAGCGGGCCGCCGTCGATCCCCTGCGCCTCGAGCGCCCGAACGATGGTACGGGACTCGCTGCCGCTTGTGTCCAGTCATCCAGTAGATCCGCGGCTGGAACTGCAGCGCCCGATCCAGTGCGCCAATTCGTCGTCGAGGACGCAACTAACCCCGGAGGCGATATCCTCTCTCCTTCATCCGCCGTCATCGGTGTGGGGCGAGAGCGTCAAAGCCATCGTCGTGGTTCGCGCCGACCAGGCCGCCGATGCCGACGATCTGATTGCACACTGCACGATTCACTCACGACCCTGACCCCGGGAGAACCGATGGAACAGCTGTCCGGCCTCGATGCCACCTTCCTGAACATGGAGACCTCGACCACCTACGGTCACGTTTCCGGCCTTGCGATCTTTGATCCGTCGAGCTCGCCGGGAAAACCCGCGGGCCTTGAGGAAATCAAGCAGATCATCGGGGAACGCATTCACCTGTTGCCGCCCTACCGGCGCCGGCTCGTCGAAGTTCCGCTCGGGCTCGATCACCCGTATTGGATCGAGGACCCGGACTTCGATCTCGACTTCCATGTGCGCCACATCGGGATTCCGCCGCCGGGTGATACGCGCCAGCTTGCAGAGCAGGTCTCGCGGATCGTCGCGCGGCCACTCGACCGGAATCGGCCGCTTTGGGAGCTCTACTTCATCGAAGGACTCGCGGGCGGTCTCGTCGCGCAGCTTACGAAGATTCATCACTGCGCCATCGACGGTGCGTCCGGCGCCGAGATTCTCACCACGCTCCTCGACATCACGCCGGAGCCGCGCAAGGTCGAGGCCCCCCGCAAAGCCTGGCGACCAGAGCCCGAGCCGACCCAACTCGAGATGCTCGCGCGCGGCACCCTGGCGGTGCTAGGCACACCGCGAAAAGGCTGGCGGCTAGGCCGCGACGCGGTGCGACACCTGCCTGCGCTTGCCAAGAATCTCGGATTCGGCGAGCTGCCGGGCGCTGCAATGTTCGATAATCTCGTCGGACGCAAGCCCGACGCCATGCTGTCGGAGGCCTCGACACCCGCCCCGCGCACGTCGTTCAACGATCGCATCACGCCCCATCGACGCTTTGCCTACGGCTCGGTTTCGCTCGACGAAGTCAAGGACATCAAGAAGCAGTTCGGCGTCACCGTCAATGACGTGGTGATGGCACTCTGCAGCGGGGCCCTGCGTCGTTACCTCGAAGAGCGCAAGGAACTTCCTACTGATCCCTTGATCGCGATGGTGCCGGTTTCGGTCCGCACGGAAGAACATGCCGGCAGCTTCGGCAACCAGGTCTCGTCCATGTCGGCATCGCTCCACACCCACGTCGCCGATCCGATCCAACGCCTCGAGCGCATTCATGAGTCCATGAAGGTGGCCAAGGAGCAGCACAATGCCCTGCCCGCAAGCCTGCTGCAGGACTTCGCCCAGTTCGCGCCGCCGGCCGTGGCCGCCCGCGCGGCCCGCGTGATCGCGCGCGCGACCGTCTCCAATCTGATGGACATACCCTTCAATGTCGTGATCTCGAACGTTCCCGGCCCGCAGTTTCCGATCTACGGCATGGGCGCACGGCTCGTGGCCAACTATCCCGTCTCGGCCATCAACGACGGCGTCGGGCTGAACATCACGGTCCAAAGCTACGACGGGAACCTCGACTTCGGCCTGATCGCTTGCCGCGAACTGATGCCAGACGTGTGGGAGCTCATGGACTTCTTGCGGGACTCCCTCGAGGAGCTGAAGGAAGCGGCCAAGGACGTCCAGAACACTTCGGCCACAGCGGACGAAGCGTGAGCGCTGCGAGCGGCGCGACAATGCGTGGGCCAGGCGCACCTCCGTTTCCGCTGTTCCTGCTGGAAGGACACCGCGCGTTCCTGGAGGGTCTGACCCTGGGCCCTGCCACGCCGCTCCTGCGCAGTGCTCCGAAGGGCGACGGCCACCCTGTCCTTGTCCTGCCCGGCTTCATGGCCGGCGATTCGTCGACCCGCGTGCTGCGGCACTACCTGAGCGGAGTCGGCTACGCCGCGGAGCCCTGGACTTTGGGTCGCAACCTGGGACCCCACGCGGAGCTTCGCGAGAAACTCGGAGAACGGGTCGAGAGTCTCGAACGCACACACGGCCGTCAAATTTCGGTGGTCGGCTGGAGCCTCGGTGGCATCTACGCGCGCGAGATGGCCAAGGAACTGCCGTCGTCAATTCGCCAGGTCGTCACGCTCGGAAGTCCCTTTGCCGACGCGGGTCGATCCTCGAACGTCGGCCGCTTGTTCGACTTCATCTCTGAGGGTGAAGTGCGAACCGCAGCCGGCGTCACCTCGATCCTGCGCCAGCCGCCCGATTGCCCGTCGAGCTCGATCTTTACGAAGACCGACGGCATCGTGCATTGGAAGTCCTGCCTCGAACTCGAGACCGACCACACCGAGAACATCGAGGTCCCCGGCAGTCATTGTGGCCTTGGGATGAACCCCTTGGTGCTCTACGCGCTCGCCGACCGGCTGCATCAGAAGCCCGGCGACTGGAAACCGTTCGATCGCACGGGTTGGCGCCGCCACGTCTATTGCTAGAGGCCGGCGAACGCGAGCGCTTGGGCCACATAGAGCGCGATGGGGATGTCGCTATGTGGGCCCGGTTCGTTCTGCGAGAGGATGACGCCGACCAGCCCGCTCTCGCGGCTCACGAAAAACGTCGTCCCGTAGTAGCCGCCCCACCATGCGTCGCCATCGCGATCGGAGAACGGCGTCTGTTCCGAATCCACGACGATCGAGAGACCGAGGCCCCAGCCAAGGCCTTGAATGTCGGGCGCGTCGAGTCCTCCCGAAGTGGCGAGGACGCCCGACGGCATGTGGGGCCGCATCATGTCGTCGACCGTCGCGGTTTCGAGAATCCTCACGCCGTCGTATTCGCCGCGGTTCCAGAGCATCAATGCGAAGCGCATATAGTCGCCCGCGGTCGAGACGAGCCCGCTCCCGCCCGGCGTCCAATCGGCGGCGTCAATGCGCGCTTCGGCGGGAACCAGGGCTCCGTCGGCGGCTTGTGTGTAGACCGTGGCCATGCCCGCCTGCTCCGACGGCGGCGGCAGAAAGCTGGTCGATGTCATCCCGAGCGGCTCGATGATTCTCTGTGCCATGAACTCGCCGAACGGCTGGCCGGCGGCCACTTCGACCACCCGTGCCAGGACATCGGCAGAGCCGCCATAGCGCCACATCTCGCCCGGGGGTTCGAAGAGCGGGAGCTGAACGAGACGGTCGACGCGCTCTGCCAGTGTTCCGGCTTCAGTCGCCCGAAGGCCATTCGCCTGCCAGTGCTCGGCAAGATCCGACGGCCCGGTCATTCCGGGCCCCACGCCGGACGAGAACATCAATAGGTGACGTACCGTGGGAATCGGATCTGCCGCCACCGTGTCGAACTCTCCGTTCGCATTGCGGTTGTGGCTCGTCGCCACGCGGACGCCCTCGATCGCCGGGATGTACTGCATCACCGGATCATCCAGGCCTAGCTTTCCCTCTTCGATGAGGATGAGCGCCGACACCGCGGTGAGTGCCTTGGTCATCGACGCGAATCTCATGCGGGTTTCGAGTGCCATCGGTTCTTGGCGTTCGACGTTGGCCCAGCCCACCTCGGTGGCATAGACGGGGACGCCGTCCCGTGCGAACGCGGCGACGAAGCCCGAGCGCGATTCCGACCAAACGAAGTAGCGAAGGCTCGCGTCGATCATCGCGCGGCTCCACCAGGCGAGTTCCTCGGGTTCGGCGCTGGGCGCCGTTGCCGGCGGGATCCCCAGATCGAGCGAAGCGCCGCTGCAACCCGACACGAACACAAACACGAACGCCGTCAGCGAACGAACGATGCGGTTTCGGCCCAAGCTAGTTCTCCTTGTCCGACGTTCCCCGGAACGCGTAGAGCGTGCGACCCTTGGCGCACAGGCGTCGCTCGAGATCGGTGATCTCCACTTCGATCATGGCCAGCTGACGACCGCGCTTGATCACAGTCGCCTCGGCGAAGATCTCGGCCCCCTGCGCCTGGCGAAGGTACGTGATCCCCAGTTCGGCCGTACCCGCCGGCTGATCATCCGGGCCCAGATCGGCAAAGACCGCGACCAGCATGGCAATGTCGACCATCGAGGCCAGGACACCTCCGTGTACGCTCCCTCCGATTCCACTCGGTGTGGTATCTGATTTCGCGAGCCGAATTCGACCGAAACCGGGCCGCCTTTCGAGCACCGTGATTCCCAGCATCCGGTGGAAGGGGTCGTGATCGAAGTGCTCACGGAACTTCTCGAAATCATCACTGGCCCAAGGGTGTTGCGATGTCTCAACCATCCCTAGACCCTAGCCTCGCTCAGCCGGAATTCTTCTCCGCATGTGCGCATCGCTAGACCAGGGTCAGTAGGTCGTGCGCCGTCCGGGTTCGTTCAGCGATCGCGATGCCATCCGGGCATGCGTTCAGGCAGGGGGCCGTGCAACCCTCGCACGCTCCGGCATTCGTCTCGAGCTGACCGTAGAGGCGCAGCGCTTCCTTCTGCGCGCCGAACGACTCGAAGTACATCCGATGCCGAAGGACATCGTTGATCGGCACACCTTCCGGGCAGCTACTGAGACAAGCACCGCAATGAGGACGGCACTGGGTCCCACTCGTGAGCTGCGCATAACGATCGAGAATCGCGAGGTCTGTCGCCTCGGGACGACGGCCCGATGCATAGAGGAACTCGTCAAGCTGGCCGGACTCCCAGAGTGAGATCACCATGCAAGAGACGCTCGGATTCGAGAGCACCCACTTGAATGAGGCCTGGGTGAACGAATCGCGCTCCTCGCGAGACCAATCGAGACCCTTGTGCATGCCGCCACGCAGCGTCTTCATCGCCACCACACCGATGTCGCGCTCGTGGGCACGGTCGATGAGGGCTGCGAGCTTCGGCCAGGCGCCGTGGTGATAGGCGAGCATCATCACATCGAAGCGATCGCTCTCGATCGCGGCGCTCGCGACGGCTTCGAGGTTTGGCGTATGGGTCGAAACGCCGAGGAAGCGAACCTTGCCCTGCTCCCGCAATCGGTCGAAAGCTTCATGCGCATCCTCATCCAACAGGCGCTCGACGCTGTCGCATGAATGGATGTGCACGAGATCGACCCGGTCCGTTTGGAGCCTTTCGAGGCTGCCGTTGACCGCCTCGATGTAGGCCGAAACCGGACTTCCCGGGGGCAGGTGACCATCCGGCGTACAAAATTTGGTCGCGAGAAACATCTGCTCCCGCACACCCTTCATCGCTTCGCCGAAGCGGCGTTCCGAACCGGTGTCGCTGTAGTCGGGCGCGGTATCGAAATAGTTGATTCCACGATCGATGGCTTCGCGCACCACCTCGGGGCGTTGCCTCCCACCCGTAGACGAACCGGAGCCGAGAGAGATATCGGATACGCGAGCCTCCGTGCGTCCCAGCCTCCGATACTCGGCGACCCGCGAGCCCGCCCACTCGGCGCGGTCGTGATCTGCCCGATAGGAGGGCCTCACCAGGAAGATGTTCTTGGCCGTGACCGAATACCAAGGGTAGAGGCGAGCGATCCCGGCGCCGAGTACGGTCGCCACGCCGGCTCCACTGCCGAGCGCGCCGAGCAGGAACCGACGTCGGCCACTTCGCTCCAGGGTTCCAGCCGCAGTGGGCTGACCGACAGACCAGCGCCATGTGAGCACGAGACACACCACCATTGAGGCCACCAGCGCGCCCAGTCGGAGCGCAGGCAGACCCGAGGGGTCGATGCCCTCGATCGCTCCTCCCAGCGTGGCGCCCAGGACCGAATAGGAGAGGACTCCCGTGATCAACCACGCGAGCGCGGCCATACGTCCCATCGAAATCCTCCGGTTCGGCGCCCTCAGTGTCGACGGGTACGTTCCCCGTGTCCAGTGCGTGGTATCGTAGCCAGCCTCGGTTCACACTCGATGCAAGGAGAGCACTCATGGAGATCGAAGGCGGCTGCTACTGCGGTGAGGTTCGTTTCCAATTTTCCGGCGAGCCGGCCTTTCGCGGACAATGCCATTGTCGGGAGTGCCAGTACATCGCCGGCGGCTCCGTCAACGTGGTGATGGGAATCCCCGAGGCCGGGTTCGCCTACACCAAGGGCAGCCCGAAGCCGTTCTCGCGATCCGACCTCGAGAACCCGGTTACGCGCGAGTTCTGTGCGAACTGCGGGACGCACGTCCTCGCCAAGAACAAGGCGATGCCGGGCATGCTGATGCTCAAGGTCGGCACCCTGGACGATCCGAGCGCCTTCGGATCTCCGGAGATGGCGATCTTCGGGATCGACCGACAGTCGTTCCATTCGGTACCCGAAGGCGTCCCGCTCTTCGAACGGGGCCCGGGGACACCCATCATCGACTAACGTTCTCGCGACGCCCTCGCCTAACCTCGCGGGGGCAGTTCGTGCACCATCGTGAGGAACTGCAGTTGGGTTCCGGCTCTTCGGTGCTCCGACAGGGCTTGGTAGTCGGGATCTGCATACCACTCGCGCGCCGCGGATTCCGACGGGAAACGGAAGATCACGAGTCGCCCCGGCGGCGGCGAACTCCCTTCGAGCGTCTCGATGGCATCATCGAACGTCACAAACGAGCCGCCGTGCTTCTTCAGGATGGGAAAGAAGCCCTTCTCGTACTGGAGATAGCGTTCGGCATCTTCGACGACGAGATTGGCGAGCATGTAGACGGGCAGATCGGACACGTGGACTCCTTGGCCGGTGCGGGAATGGCGCACACGATAGGGAGCCTGTCGGAGCCGATCGAGTCACTAGCGAAGATTCCGATCCAGCAGAGCGAATAGCCGCTCCCAGTGTCGTTCTGCCGCCACCTTGTCGTAGATCCCGGAGCGCTCGGGAAACGCAAAACCATGTTCGACGCCCGGATACCACTCGACGCGATGCCGGATGCCGGTGGTCGCCAGGTGCTCCGTCAGCGCATCGATCTGCTCCTTCGGCGCGTAGTGATCGATCTCTGCGCAGGCGAAGTAGATCTCACCCCGGATCTGGTCGGCCGTCAGGTGCGGTGAGTCGTCTTTCTCCGTCAGGAGTCCTGCTCCGTAGATCGACGCTGTCGCGGCGAATCGATCCGGATACGCGGCCGCGGCAGCGAAGACGAAGGGCCCACTCATGCAGTAGCCGACGGCACCGACCGCCCCGGTCGTGGCCTCCGGCGCGGCGTCTGCAAAGTCGAGAAGCGCCTGCGTGTCGGAGACCACCATTGCGTTGCTGAGATGGCCCATCATCTTGAACATCTCCTTCATCCCCGCCTCGCTCCGTTCCATCTGGAACTCGCGGGTGCGGCGGTAGTAGAGATTCGGCAGGGCGACGAAGTACCCGACGCTGGCGATGCGCCGTGCCATGTCGTGAATCTCTTCGCGCTTCCCTGGGGCATCCATGTAGAAAAAGACGACGGGGTGCGGACCGCCCTCCTCCGGATGCGTGACGAACGTATTCATCTGGCCGTCGGCTGTCTCGAGATCCAGCTCTCGATCGATCATCTTTCGCTCTCCATCGTTCGTTCGCCGAACAAATGCTAGGTGGGGGGAACCGCCTGATTCAGGTACGCAACGAACGGGTCCCAGCTCGGATCTCGGTGCCATTCGTACTCTGTCATGATCGCAATCTGCTCCGCGCGTTCACTGCCAAAGCGTTGCTCGATCACGGCCAGTGCCATATCGATGCCGGCGGAGACTCCGGACGAGGTGACCATGGGGCCATCGACCACCCAGCGGGCGGCTTCGATCCAATCGACCTGATCGCTCTGTGAAGTCGCGAGCGAGAAGAACATCTTGTTCGATGTGGCCTTGCGACCGTCGAGCAGCCCCGCTTTCGCCAGGATCGCAGACCCCGAGCAGACCGACATCGTGGTGCTCGCTTCGGCGGAGCGGGCACGCAGGAAGCTAAGCAGAGCGTCGTCGTTCAAGGCCGCTAGCGTGCCGATGCCACCCGGCAACAGGATCATGTCGAGGGCCGGACAGTTCTCGAAACTCGTCTCTGCCAGGCTCGTTGGCCCCTGAGCCGACACCACGGGTCCCGCTGCCGCGGCCACCGTTACGATCTCGAGTTCAGGGCCAACCGAACCGAACATCTCGAGGGGCCCATACAGATCGAGCAGTTCGAAGTCCGAATACAGGACGGCACCGAGGACGAGCGGGGTTTCTGCCATCGCCGAACGCTAGCCCTGCCCCTCCTGTTTCGCGCCAGAACCTTCGGATGCAGGCTCAGAAGGAACGGCTAGGGTCGCAGCCGTGAACGACCTCCCGCTCGACATCTCCCACATCTTCGAACTCGAACCCCACGGTCCCGACACCTTCATCGGTGAGAGCCCGCACTATTCCTGGGGCCGCATCTATGGCGGCCTGGTCATCGCCCAGGCGCTCTGGGCCGCGACCCAGACCGTGCGGCCCGAGCACGCGGTGCATTCGCTCCACGCCTACTTCATCCTCGGAGGCGAACTCGGCGAGCCGGTGCGCTACGAGGTGGATCGCGTCCGCAACGGTCGCTCCTTCTCGACACGTCGCGTGCTCGCCCGACAAAGCGGTGGAGCGATTCTCACGCTCGAGTGTTCGTTTCAACGCGCCGAAGAAGGTGCCGAGACGCAGTCGGCTGACTTCCCGAAGGATGTGCCGCGGCCGGAGGATCTCGAATCCGAACCCGATGCCGGCGTCGACCGCTGCAACATCAAGACCGAGGGCGGACCGCCGCGCTCGCTCATCTGGGCGCGCTTTCCGCAGAAGCTGGCCGACGATCCGCGCCTTCACGCCTGCGCCCTCGCCTACATGTCCGACGAGAACGCCATGGACGCCGTCTGGATCTCCCATCCCGAAGACCCGCAGTCCGACGAGGTCGAATCGATGGGCGCCAGCCTGGACCACGCCATGTGGTTCCTGCGTCCCGTGCGGGCCGACGATTGGAACCTGATCGACATGACCGCCCATGGCATGGTCGGCAACCGCGGCCTGGCCACCGGGACGGTCTTCGGCCAGGATGGAACCCATGTGGCCACGATCGCCCAGGAAGGTCTCCTCCGGGTCCGCCGCAAGGACGCCTAGGGCTGGGGGCGAACCTGTACGACCCGGGTGTGCGAAGCTTGCTGCGCCAAGGAGGCCTGCCATGACCGTTTCGCTCGAGCATCTCAACGCCGTGACCGATACCACCGCCGACATCACGGCCAAGCTTCTCGAAGACGGTGGCGTGATCGTTGAGGGACTCCTGGAGCCCGGCCTGCTCGCGCGCTTCAACGCGGAACTCGATCCCTTCGTTGCCGCGGCGTCGCCGGAACGCGAGTTCCTGAACCCGGCCGTCGATTTCTTCTTCGGGAGCGAGACACGCCACGTCACCGCGGTCGCCGCGAAGTCTCGGATCTTCGCCACTGAAATCCTCACGCATCCGCTCTACCGCGCGGTCTGCGACACGATCCTGCTGCCCAGTTGCTCGCGCTATCAGATCAACATCGCCCAGGTCCTCGACCGGGGCCCGGGCGCTGGCGACCAACTCCTACACTGCGACCAGGATGTCTGGGTGCACCTTCCGAAGCCGCATCCCGAAATCCAGGTCGCCTCGGTCATCGCCCTGGTCGACTTCCGCGCAGAGATCGGTGCCACCCGCGTCGTGCCCGGAAGCCACCAGTGGGCGCCGGGGCGCACGGCTGAGCCGAGCGAGATCGCCGTCGCCGAAATGCCGGCCGGAGCGGCCGTCCTCTACCTCGGCTCAACAATTCACGGGGGCGGGCCTAACATCTCCAGCGACCATTGGAGGCGCGGCATGCACCTCAGCTACACCGTTGGCTGGCTGCGCACGGAAGAGAACCAGTACCTCAGTGTGCCGCCCGAAATCGTCCGTGATCTACCGAGAGAGAGTCAGGAACTCCTCGGCTATGCAGCCCACGACGCGATCCAGGACGGCGGCGGCTATCTCGGAACCGTCGACATCATGGACCCGGTCGAACTTTTGCAGCGCGGAGCGCTCTAGCCCGAGGCTTCGATCCGTTCGAGCACAGCGACGGTGCGATCCACCAGATCCTCCAGCTGCAATGCTCCGACGCCGGCCAGCTGCGTCAGGATCTTGCCCTGCCAGGGCCGGGTCCATGCGGACGGGACCGGTTCTCCCTGCAAGCCCCAGAGCGCGCCAACCGTGGCCCCATTGCAGTCCGTGTCCCAACCCGCGGCAACCACATCACCGATAGCGGCGCCGAAATCGTCCGGATGAGAGAGCAAAGCCCAGACCACGAGTGCCAGGTTGTTCACGGTGTGCACGGGGGAGAGCCCCTCGTAGTGCGAACGAATGGCCTCGTCTCCGGCTGGCTGCCCCGCGAGATCCCGCCCGCGACGCACGGCGTCGGCGCAATCCGACTCGCCTGGGATTTCGTGGAGCGCGCGATCCACAGCGGCCTCGAGCGAGCCGGCAACCGGGATCGCAGCACCGAGAGCGGCCACGAACATGGCACCATAGATTCCTTCGTCACGATGTGAAAGCGCGGCATCCTGTCGTGCTAGCGCGGCCGCACGTTTCGGATCGCCCGGGCACACCCAGCCGTAGAGATCGGCCCGAATCTGGGCGCCGATCCAGTCGTTGAACTCGTTCTCGGCGCACTCGGTCACGTCGAAGCCGGGCTCGGCTCCGAACACGAACCACTCATGGGCTCGGTTCAGGAGAGTCTTGTAGGCCGCACGCTCGGCCGTGAAGGTGCAACCTGCCGGAAGCCAGCGAAGCCAGGCGCGGCCCACGTCATCCGTGCTGAGCGCACCACCCGATTTCTCGAGCATCATCAAGGCGAGGACCGTGTAGTTGATGTCGTCATCGGGCTCGCTCTGGACCATGTGGTCCTTGCAGGAACCTCGACAAGTCTGCTCGGCCAGGCTTCCGGGCACGGCGGGCACATAGCCTCGCAGCGGCAGCGCCTGGGCCTCCTGGAGGTACTCCTTGAGCTTGGTGTATCCCTGCGTCATCGAGAGCATTTCGACGGGTTTTCCAAGCTGGCAGCCCGAGACGCGGCCCTGCCAGGCCGCACGGATCCGATCACGACGCTGGGTCATCTGACTTCCTCCGGTAGCGGAGGATACAAAAGGAAAGCGGCCGAAGCCGTTGTCGGCTCCGGCCGCTCGCGTCTGATCAAAGGTCCGGTCTGGGCTCAGTCGCCCTCGCCAAACGTGTGCTTGAGCGTCACGCCGAAGAATCGGCCCGCGCTGACGAAGGCGGAGAGGTTGCCACCGCCCGGAGGGGATCCCGGTGAGGCGTTCCCCAGCACCGAGTCGAACTGGCCCGCGAGCCGCGTATCGAACAGGTTCTCGCCCCAGAAAGCGAGTTCCCAGCGCTCATCCGGGGAGCGAATCGCAAAGGTCACGTTGAGCGTTGTGAAGTCGCCGGTCTGCTTGCGTGGATCCAGATTGGATCCAGCGTTGGTTCGCCCGCGATAGAGCAGGTTCCCGCTGGTCCCCAAGACCCAGCCGTCCATCAGGTCGATGTCGTAGAAGAGTCCGATCGAGCCACTCCAGACCGGCGCGCCATTCAGCGTCTGGTGCTCCTGGCCGAATTTGTCGTCGGTGGTTCCTGCGATTCCATCAGCTCCTGCCAACGGGTTCAGGCGCTGGAAGAGATTGCTGCCATAGCGCGTGTCGGCATAAGTAACGCTGAAGGTGAAACCTGCACTCTCGGAGAGCAGCATTCGGCCTTCCAGCTCAACGCCGCGCGCCTTCACCCGAGGCACGTTCTCGATGAAGAAAAACAAGCCCGTAAAGGTCTGCAGCTGGAAGTTCTTGAATGTGGTGTGGAACAGCGTCGTGTTGACCGTCAACGCACCGTCCAGGAACTTACTCTTGAGACCAAGCTCGAAGTTGTTGGTGAATTCGGGGTCAAACGATCGGCCGTCGTCGAGGCACCCGAAGTTCCCGTCCGTCGTCATTGTCGGCGTGGTTCCAGTTGCACAAGGCGCTAGCGCAGGGGTTTGCGCCGTGATCTGAAGGGCGTTCGCATTGGCATTGAAGCCGCCGGACTTGAAGCCATGAGCGAATGACAGATACATGTTGTGCTCTTCGGCAAGCTGATATCCCAGACTCCCAAAGAAGCTCCACTCCGTATTGTCGAAGTCGTCTTCCCAAGCAAAGTTGTCGCAGGTCGCACCCAAGGAGTTCCGCAAGGCGATCAACAACGCGCCCGTTACACAACCGGGGTGGTTGTTGATGCTCGCCGGGCTCGGCGAGAGTGGATTGGTAAACGACTGCCTTGCCACTGGCCCTCGGCCGTCCTGGGGCGTCTGAGTGGCCTCCTTCTTCTCCCAGGTAATCCGAGCGCCGAGCGTCAGGTCCAGATCCTCAGTGATGAAGAGCTGGTTGTGTGTGAAAGCTGCGTACGATCGCGTGTCCTGCGTGTACGTGGCGTAGTTCCCGTCCCCTGCGCCAAAGAGGTTGGTCAGCAGCCCCGCAGTGGCACCGAAGGTCGTGATCTCCGAAAGCATCGCGCCCTCGGTTCCGAAGGTGACCTGCCCCTGGTTCTGGACTTCTTCGTCGAATGCGTAGAAACCGACCAACCAGTCAAGGCCCTCGAAGAGCCCTTCGTAGGTGCCTACGAAGCGGACTTCTGCCGACCAGTTGTCCCAGGTCTCGCTGACGTCGATGCCCTGGAGGACGTCGGCCTCGGAGAAGTCAACGTCCTGGGTTCGGAAGACCTCAAAGTTTCGGACCGCGAAGACCGCCGTCATGGTCACGGCTTCACTGATGTTCCAGTTCGTCTCGAGCGACACGCCCTTGTCCGTGATGTCCTCGCGCGGAGCGAAGTTGGCGCCAACGTCGTGAGACTTGGCATCGTTGCTGAGCGTCTGACCGATCAACAGCTCATATGCAGTCGCCGGTCCCGGGAGACCGGTGCCGCCGACGTTGCGATCGAGGAATGAGAAGGCGGCCGGGCAGCAATCTTCGCGATGCTCGGTGTAGTCGACGATCAGCCGAGCGTCGAAATCCTCCGTCGGCGTATACATGAGCTGCGCCTTGATCGTCCAGCGATCACGGCCGCTGAAGTCCCGGTCGCCATTGCTGCGATCGTAGATCGGCTCACCCGCTCGCGGATGCGGAAGGATCGCTCCGCCGTTGGCCTGGAAGGTGGTGGGATAAACGGTACGGAAGTTGGCCTGCTTGAAGTAGCCGTCTCGCTTGTGCCAGCTACCGGCGACGCGATAGGCGAGGACGTCGTCGATGAGCGGCCCCGTGACGCTGGCCTGCACCTTGCGCGCGTTTCGCGAGCCGTAGGAGACTGAGCCGAAACCGCCGAAGTCGAAAGCGGGCTTCTTCGTGATGATGGAAACGGCACCCGCAGACGTGTTCTTGCCGAACAACGTGCCCTGCGGTCCGCGCAGCACTTCGACGCGCTCGATGTCGACCAGGTCCTGGAAGGCCAGGCCGGCACGACTGCGGAAGACGCCGTCGATGAAGACGCCGACGGCGGATTCGAGACCGGCGTTGTTGCCGCTCGTACCCATGCCGCGGATCCGGATGACGCCGCCGTTGGAGTTACTGTTCGAGCTGCCGATGATCAGACTCGGCGAGACCGACTGAAGGTCCGAGAGATCTTCGACACCGCGGTTCGTGAGTTCTTCACTCCCGAATGCGCTGATTGCGATCGGAACGTCTTGAATCGACTGTTCCCGCTTGGTCGCGGTAACGATGATCTCGTCGACGTAGTCGCGCGAGTCGTCTTCTTCTTCGTCCTGAGCCCAAGCCGGCATCGCCACAGCGGCAACCAGCAGGCCCGTGACCAGGCTCACCGTCAGGTGACGCACCAATCCAAGACCGAAACTAAAAGTACGCATCCGGGTTCCCCTCTTTAAGGTCTTGCTCCGCCTCTAGGTAGACCGATCGCATGGCGAATCGATGGCATCGGGCACGCAAGACGAGCGCGATCCTAGCTACCCAACTGGGGATTTGACCACCCCTGAACGCCCATCCAGGCGAAATTATTGAGTTTTCTGCTGACGCCCAGTCAGTGGGCCGAGTGGGTCCAACGGACCGATTCGACGGGCGGAACGGATCCAACGTGGTCTTGGACGCTTTCGCCGTCGCATGGCTCGGAAGCGGGTCCGAGCACCCCATCGGGTCCCGGCCGGCTTTCTGGTGACAACCGGCTCCAACTTCAGTCCCGGGGGCCGATCCGGGACGGTGAACCCGGCAGGCGGCCCTCGTTGCGCAGGATGCGGACCCTTCCCTTGCGATCGAGCGGGTCCCAGAGGACCAGTTCAGAGAAGCCATCCCCGTCCAGGTCGCCAGCAAAACCGCCCTCGGTCGGCTTGACGTTGGCGCTGTGGGTCTTCGAGAAGCGCACGCCCTCCGGCCCGGGCTCCGCCAATCGAATCGCGAGCTGATCGCCATCGCCGTAGACCAGATCGAGCAGCCCGTCTCCGTTCCAATCGCCCGCGGTCTTCGGGAGCAAGGTGCCGACGCGGCCCTTTGCTGTGTCGAAGGGAACCGTGATCGTCTCGGACCAGGTTTCGCTGAGTTTCAACCCGTCGCCCTGGGGCGTGACGCTGTGGAGCCGGAGTCGAACATCCGCACGGCCTCCGGTGAAGATCCGAATCATCTGCATCACGCCGAAACCCACCTCGAGCTGGAGCAGCTCGGCCGATCCGTCGCCATCGAGGTCGACGGGTTCGATCAAGCCGAAGCCGCCCTCGACGGTCAGTTCGGCCTCCGGCTTGCTCTTGGGATCGATCTCGCCGCCGCGATTTCGATGCAGCGCCGCGTGCGTGCGACTCGCGCTGACCGTTCCGACAGTGCGCACCACCAGCAAATCACTCCGCCCGTCTGAGTCGAAATCAGTGGGCTCCGCGCGAAGCAGGTTCGCTTTGTGACGCAGCTCTTCATCGAACGAAAACGGAGGGAAGCGCCGGCTCGCGGAAGCCTGGGCTTCGAGTCCCTTTGGCCCGCGTTGAAACCACGCGACGCCGAACCGATCGCTGGCCCAGAGTTCCTGGCTGCCGTCACCATCGAGATCCCCGAGCACGACGCGAGGCCACGAGAGTTCGGAGATCCAGAAGCTTCGCTGAGGCGGGCCTCCTCCGATTCCCTCTGAAATGTGCGTGACTGCCATCGATAGCCCGTGCGCGGCGCTCGGCACTGCGAGCGGTACCACACGAAGGCCGTCGAGGTCCGGCAGTAGAACCTCGTGCCGCCCGAGTCCGTCCCAATCGCCTAACACATCGAGTCGCGACAGCTGGCGCGTCCGCGGTGGCAGGGGCAACGAGGGGCTGAGTGGCACGGTCAGGAGAACGCGCCCATCGGTCCCGAGCACCCGTAAGCGCCCGCGCTCGATCGTCAGGATTTCGGGCCCCGCGGAGGCATCGAGTTCTCCGAAGTCGACGGCGACCACGCTCAGCGGAATCTCGACGTGACGCGGCGCCGGCCCGTCCAAGCGGCCCATCGTCACGTAGCGCTTTTCGTTCGGCGGCATTCCGTCCACCGAGATCACGGCAAGCCAGGCGCCTCCATCCGATTCCACCGCCTGCGCGTCGAGTGGACGTCCCGTGACTTTCCAGTTTTCGGTCCGGAACGGCTCGGCCACTGCAACGTTTGCGTTCGCAACCCACAGGAACAGCACGATTGCGATGCCGCGTAGAAGCAATGTGGAGGGCAATCGCGGCGTCACGGCCGCATTCTAGCCGAGCGCCTTCGGATCGGGACTCGCGATTTCACGCTCTAGCCGCGCGAATCGAGCGATCGACGTTCCGTCCGCTCGCGGTTCCGATAGGGTTCTGAGATGCCCCCGAACGGACACGACGATCGCGCCGCCTTCATCGAGCAGGCCTGGGAAGACGACGTCCTGCCCGCACTCGAGCGCTACATCGAAATTCCGAATCAGTCGCCCCTCTTCGATCCGGGCTGGGAAGCCGCCGGCCACATGGAACGTGCGGTGTCTCTGATCGCGGAGTGGTGCCACACACGAGACATCCCCGGTCTCCGGCTTGAGATCGTGAGACTCCCCGGTCGCACGCCGCTCATCTGGATGGAAGTCGACGGCGAAGTCGACGATACCGTTCTGCTCTACGGACACCTCGACAAACAACCGGAGATGACGGGCTGGCAGGATGGCCTGGGACCCTGGAAACCCGTCCGCCGAGGTGATCGGCTGTATGGACGGGGCGGCGCTGATGATGGCTACTCGGCCTTTGCCTCGCTGCTCGCTCTCGAGGCGCTGGCACGGAGCGGTTCCCCGCATGCCCGCGCGGTGGTCCTGATCGAAGCCTGCGAAGAGAGCGGAAGCCCGGACCTACCCTCTTACGTCGACCATCTCGCGGATCGAATCGGTTCGCCCTCTCTGATCATCTGCCTCGATTCGGGCTGCGGCAACTATGACCAACTCTGGGGCACCACGTCGCTCCGCGGCATGGTGACCGGCGCGCTCTCGATCGAGGTGCTTCGCGAAGGCGTGCATTCGGGCGACGCGGGCGGCGTAGTCCCCGAGACCTTCCGTCTTCTTCGGCAGCTGTTGTCGCGCCTCGAGAACGACGCCACAGGAGAAATCCTCCCGCCTGAACTCAACGGGCCGATCCCCGTCGATCGTCGGCAACAAGCGGAGCGTGCGGCCGAGGTCCTTGGAGAGCAGCTGGCCGCGCGCTTCCCGTTCGTCGAGGGCGCCGGCCCGCTTCCGGGCGATGGGGCAGAGCGAATCCTCCACCGCACCTGGCGGCCCTCCCTCGCGGTGACGGGAATCGACGGTGTCCCCTCGGTGCGCGACGGCGGCAACGTCCTACGGCCGCGCACCGCGGCCAAGCTCTCGCTGCGACTGCCGCCTAACGTGGATGGAAGAGCGGCGACGGCCCTCGTCAAATCCCTACTCGAGGCGGACCCGCCCCAAGGGAGCCACGTCACGTTTACCCCAGAAGCTCCCGCTTCTGGCTGGAACGCCCCGCCCTTGGCCGACTGGCTCGAGGCCGCCGTCGACGAGGCGTCACGCCTCTGGTTCGATGCGCCCGCTGTCTACATGGGCGAGGGAGGCACCATCCCATTCATGGCGATGCTCGGCGATCGTTTTCCCGAGGCACAATTCTTGATCACGGGTGTCCTGGGTCCTGAGTCGAACGCCCACGGGCCTAACGAGTTCCTGCACATCCCGACCGGAAAACGCTTGACGGGATGCGTTGCCCAGATCCTCGAACGCCACGCGAAACGTTAGGCGCGGGCTACCGCTAGGCGCGGCTACTCGAGCGCCGCGATTACTTCCTCGCCGAAGCGACGAATTCCATCACACTTCTGCTCGAGGGTGGAATCGGCGCCGGCGTAGAAGACCCAGGGCATGGTGTTGAGATGGGTGACCCCGATGTCGGCGAGCCTGCGGTAGCCATCCAGGTCGAAGGCGTCGTTGCAAGAGGCGACCAGTTGAAAATCACGGTCGACGCGATCTGAATCCGCCCGGAAGGCCCCCAGACGTCGAGCAAAGTCGGCGAGCTCTTCGCTCGAGTGGAGGTCCGAGATCCAACCGTCGCAGCGTTGCGCGGCCCGGCGCAGTGCCGGTTCGGAGATTCCGCCACTCCAGATGGGAATTTCGCGGGTCGGCACGGGACTCATCTCGAGGGCATCGAAGTCGTAGAACGTGCCGTGATGCTCCACCCATCCCCCCGCCCAGACTTTTCGCAACACCTCGATCATCTCATTCGTGCGCGCGCCGCGACGTTCGAAGACTTGTTCCGAGAGTTCGAACTCCTCGCGCATCCAACCCACGCCAATGCCGAGCACCATCCGCCCGCCGGACAGAACAGACGCGGTGCCCACCGCCTTGGCCACGTGCAGCGGATTGCGCATCGGAAGCACGAAGATGCTGGTACTGAGGGTCAGGCGTTCGGTCTGGGCAGCGAGGTGAGCAGCGGTCACCCAGGGATCGGGCCAGTCGGTAAAAGGCTCCCAGCGCGGCTTCCCGTCGGGCGTGTAAGGGTACGGCGTCTTGAGTTCGCGTGGATGAATCAGGTGATCGGAGAGTGCCGCGCCCCAGAAGCCGGCCTCGTCGGCGGCGCGCGCCAGTGCTCCAAGTTCTTCAGGCTTCGCGAAGGCGAGTGAGGTCACGAATTTCATCGGCTCTCCGTTGACGACTGGCGGCGTTGGCGATTGGCAATTGGCAATTGGCAATTGGCAATTGGCAATTGGCAATTGGCAATTGGCAAGCTTCGGGAATCGCAGCGGGCTCGGCCAGCCGAGGCGAGAGTGGCATTGCGTCGCCGGGCCCAGCATCCTCGGCAACCCGGAGGTCCCATGGCAGAACTAGAAACTTGGCTCGACGGATTCGCGTTCCTCGAGGGCCCGCGCTGGCATGACGGCCGCCTCTGGGTTTCCGACATGCACGACCACCGGGTTCTCGCGATCGATGAAGCCGGCGAGATCGAGGAGATCGTCCGCGTCGACCCACAGCCCTCGGGCCTCGGCTGGCTCCCTGATGGCCGCCTGCTGATCGTCTCGATGTTGGATCGACGCATTCTCAGGCTCGATCCGGACGGACTCGCTCTCCACGCCGACCTTTCCGAACTCGCCTCCTGGCATTGCAACGACATGGTCGTCGACGAACACGGTCGGGCCTACGTGGGAAATTTCGGCTTCGATCTCGACGCCCAAGCGAAGCCTACGACGACGACACTCACGCTGGTACATCCCGATGGACGCGCCGAGAACGTGGCCGACGATCTCAGCTTCCCGAACGGCTGCGTCATCACCCCCGATGGCGGAACCCTGATCGTCGGCGAGTCGTTCGGAGCGCGCTTGACGGCCTTCACGATCGCGGCCGACGGCACGCTTTCGGATCGGAGAATCTGGGCCGCCGTCGAAGGCGCCGTCCCGGACGGCATTTGTCTCGATGCGGAAGGCGCCATCTGGATCGCAAGCCCGGTCTCGAACGAGTTCCTCCGGGTACGCGAGGGCGGCGAAGTCGCTGCCCGCGTGGCTTGTAGCCAGATGGCCATCGCGTGCATGCTAGGCGGAGCGGACGGCCGCACCCTCTTCGCCCTCACCTCGGGCACCACCTCACCCAAGGACGCACTCGCGCTCCGGTCCGCAAGGATCGAGCGGCTCGAAGTCGAGACCCCCGGAGCGGGCCGGCCCTAGGCCCACCCTCCCTTTACTTGAACCAGGAGAACAGATGAAGGTCGACACGGGAATCATGACCGAGGATCTCACCGGGATCCCCGAGCGAATTCGCAAACTCGAAGCCCAGGGCTACGACGGCTGCGTCACGGCAGAGACCTCCCACGATCCATTCTTCCCGCTACTGCTGGCCGCCGAGCACAGCGAGCGGATCGAGTTGATGACTTCGATCGCAGTGGCCTTTTCGCGTACGCCGATGCTGCTCGCCAATATCGGCCACGACTTGAACCAGTACGCGAAGGGACGCTTCATCCTGGGTCTCGGATCGCAGATCCGTCCCCACATCACGAAGCGCTTCAGCATGCCCTGGTCTCACCCGGCCCCCCGGATGCGCGAGTTCATCCAGGCGATGCGGGCCATCTGGGCCTCCTGGCACGAAGGCGAGCCCCTGGCGTTCAAGGGTGAGTACTACACGCACTCGCTGATGACGCCGATGTTCACACCGACCAACAACGAATATGGTGCACCCCGGGTGATGTTGGCCGCAGTGGGGCCGAAAATGACCGAGGTCGCCGCCGAGGTGGCCGATGGCATGATCGTCCACGCCTTCACGACCCGGAAGTACATCGACGAAGTCACCCTGCCCGCGATCGACCGGGGCCTCGCGACTGCAGAGAAGGATCGCTCGTCGATCGAACTCTCCTGTCCGATGTTCGTCGTCACGGGTGACGACGCGCGAGCATGGGAAGAGGCGCGAACCGCCGTGTGCAAGCAGATCGCGTTCTATGGCTCGACACCCGCCTACCGACCGGTGCTCGACGTTCACGGCTGGGGAGATCTCCAGGGCGAACTGAACGCGATGTCCAAGCGCGGTGAATGGGACGAGATGGGTCGCCGCATCACCGACGAGATGCTCGAAGAATTCGCCATCGTGGGCCAACCGAAGGAAATCCCGGACCTGATGAAGGCCCGCTACGGCGACGTGATCGACCGCGTGCTGGCCACTTTCAGCGGGGACCTTGGCGGGAACGCCATGGAGCGATTGCGAAGTTAGGCCGTCGCCCGCGTCCGGGACAAGGCTTGCACGAGGCCCAGCACGACGAGATTGAGCGCGAGCCCGATCACGCCGACATGGACACCGGCAACGCGAGTTTCGCCCAAGAGCGCGGCGCCGCCAGCGAGTAACGAACCTGCCACAAGGCCCGCCAGCGTGGCGCGCGCATCGAGTCCCTTCCAGTGGATCGCGAGCAAGAACGCTGGCACGCACTGAATGAGTAGTTCCATCTTGAGTTCGATCAGCCGCCATAGATCGAACTGCGGTGCCCAGGCCAACGCGATGGCCACACCCATCGCGATCATGCCCACGCGCTTGCCGAGCCGGGTCGTCTCCGGGTCATCGCGAGACTTGTCCAACAGGTCAACGGCGACGACCGAGCCCAACGACAACAGCACCGAATCGGCCGTCGACATGATGGCCGCAAGCGCCCCGACGAATACGATGACGGCGCCGATCATCGCCGCGGGCCCGCCCTCGGCCCACTGACCCAACAACAACGGCATGACCGCGTCCTTCTCGAGCACGCCGAGCCCCTCGAAACGCGGGATGGCGGCGAGCCCGATGAGCATCACCACGAACGTGGTCGTGAGCGGCATGAACGTCATCAACGCGAACGAACGCGACAGTGTCTTCCCCGATCGCGCCGCGTAGATGCGCTGGATCGCCTGCGGATAGACCACGCTGCCCAGACCGAGCAGAACGATCGTGCTCGACCAACGGGCAAGATTCTGGGCATCGGGAACCGCAACTGCCTCGGGGCGGACCGCCTGGATGGACCGGGTCAGCTCCGCCATTCCGCCGGACTCGCCTAACAGCCATCCGAGAAGTGTGGCGAGACCCACCAGCATCAGGATTCCCTGTGCTGAATCGGTCCACGCCACCGCCCGCATGCCGCCCAGGGTTTCGTAGAACAGGATCATCAATGCGAGCCCGAGGACGCCGGCCGCGTGTGGAATGCGGCCCTCGGTGATGGTCTCGGTCAACTCTCCCATCGCCTGGAGTTGGGCGAACAGGAAATTGGCCAGGGCCCATGTCATCAGGATGCCAACGGCGATCCGCAGGCTGCGACCCGCGCCGGCCTCGCCAAAGCGATGCCGCACCCAGTCCCCGGGTGTGACGAAGCCACCACGGCTTGCCGCTAGGCGAAGCTTCGGCGCGAGGATGTGGAAGCCCACGATGATGGCCATCATGAATCCCGTCGACTGGATCCAGACGAAACCGTGCTCGTAGGCCTCACCGGGATAGCCGAGCAATGAGTTGCCGCTGTAGGCGGTGGCGTAGAGCGTCAAGAACAGGACGAAGACGCCCAAACTTCCTCCCGCGAGGAAGTGATCGCGTGGGCTCAGATCCGAGCGCGAACGCCGGGCCACCTCGGCCACGCCAATCAAGAGAACCAGGTACAGGCCCAGCGCCCAGAGCGAGAGGATTCCGAGGCTCACTCGGCTTCCTCATCGCGAATATCCGTCAGCATCCAGGCGCAGGCATTCAGTACCGCGACGCCCGCATAGCAACCGACGGCGACCGCGACCCAGTCCGGGAAGCCGAAGATCAACGTGGGCTCAGCCCCCGCGGTGCGGTACCAGGGAACGGACACGACGTAGAGGACGGCGATCCCAGCGAATAGAAGCCAACGAATCGTGTGCACCATCATCTCTCGTTATCACGCCGGGGCTGCACCCGGCAACCCAGGCGGCCGGATCACCTCCTGCGCCGGTGGATCAGCTCTCGTTCGGATCGAGAAATGAGAGCTGGACTTCGTCAGGCGGGCCGAGGCAAGCGGCGTCGTCATGACGCACCTGATTCACCCGGAAGGAGACCGGCCGCACTTCCAGGCGGTCTCCCTGCCGCTGGCCCGTTCGCGTCAGGGCCACTTCGCCGTCTTCGCACGCAGGGTCGAGCCATGCGTCATAACGCTCGGGATCCACGATCACGGGCATTCGATGATGGAGGCCACGCATCGAATCCCGAGCCGCCTGGGTCAGCAAGGTGACCGATTCGATCGTGCGGCCATCCGCGCCCCTCCAATGTTCGTACAACCCACCGACCGCAAACAGTTCACCCTGGCCGACGGTGATGTGATGGGGTCGCTTCGGGGTGGGCCGCGGCCGCCATTCATAGAAGCCGTCCATCGGCACCAGGCAGCGACGCTGGCGGAGTGCATCTCGAAAAGCCGGCTTTTCCGGTGCGGTCTCGGCGCGCGCATTGATCATCCGCGCGGCGCCGCTCGCATCCTTCACCCAACGCGGCACCAAGCCCCAGTAGCGCAGTTCGAGGATCCGGCCTGCGCCAGGCCGGCCAGCGCGGATTGCAGGAATCGATTGTGTCGGCGCGACATTGAAGCGCGGCTCGAGCTCGGGATCGGCATCGAGACCGAAGTGTTCTGCAACCTCCGCTGCCGAACGTGTCAGCGTGAAGCGGCCGCACACAGTGTCGCTACAGTAGCGCCCGCTCGCGCCCCCGGCGGCCAGGCCGCGATGTTCTGCGAAGCCACGTGAATGCCGTATCTGTGGATTCCGCCCGCGGAGAAGGAGCGCCGATGGATGACGCCAATCAACCCGACCCCAGTGGAGCCACCGGCTCGACTCAATCCCTGGTGCTCCGCTCCTCGCTGGGCGGCGTCTTGATGGGCCTCGCGAATCTGGTGCCCGGGATCTCGGGGGGCACCATGCTGCTCGCCGCCGGTGTCTACCCTGCCTTCATCGAGGCCATCGCCGAAGTCACGACCCTTCGCTTTCGGCTTCGTTCGATCATCCTCCTCGGCACCGTGGTCGTGTCCGCTGGCCTGGCGATCCTGCTGCTGGCCGGCGTGGTCCGCACGCTGGTGATCGAGCAGCGCTGGGTGATGTTCAGTCTCTTCATCGGCCTGACGTTAGGCGGCCTTCCGCTCGTCTGGCGCCTGGCGCGCCCCGCGACACCGTCCGTATGGGGAGGCGCGGCCCTCGGGTTCCTCCTCATGCTTGCAATGGCCCTGGGCCCTGCCGCCGACGGCAGCGGCGAGGGCTCGACCCTGCTGCTCGGGGTCGCCGGTGCGGCGGGTGCGGGCGCCATGATTCTTCCCGGCGTGAGCGGTGGATATCTCCTGCTTCTGCTGGGCCAATACCTCCCGATCCTGGCCGCCATCGATCAGCTCAAGACCGTGATTTCGGGCCTCGGAGACGGACTGGACGCGGCCCTGCTGGGAGAGGCACTCACCGTGCTCATCCCGGTCGGGATCGGTGTCGTCGTCGGCATCGTTGGCATCTCCAACGCCCTCCGCTGGCTGCTCGACCGTTACCCGAAGGCGACGCTCGGATTTCTTCTCGGTTTATTGTTAGGCGCCGTCGTCGGACTCTGGCCGTTCCAGGAAGGCACCCCGCCCGAGATCGGGACCGTCTTCAAGGGAGCCGCGGTCACGACCGAATCGTTGCCTGTGATCGAGCCCGAGGACTACCCGCTCGCCGCGTTCTCTCCATCCGGAGGCCAACTCGGTGGGGCCCTCGCCCTGATCCTGCTGGGCCTCGGAGCGACGCTGGGTATCGATCGGATCGGTGGCAACGAAGAGACGGACTGAGCGGGACGTCACGACTTCCAATCGGGGCAAGCCGCTTCCCATTCTGCCGAGGAGTCGCCGCCGGCAAGTGGTGCGCAATTGGCAACCGATTCCACCGGAATCGTGCATCTTCTCGTGTCAATAGAATCGAGGTCAGGGAGCGCACGGATCTTGCAGTAGATGGGCTCGGGCCTGTGTGCCCGTTGGGAGGACCATTTGATGCCGATTGCTCGCCAGACCAAACTCGCCCTGTCCGCGCTCACCTCCGCCGTTCTCGCGTTCGGCTGCGCCACGGACCGCGAAGAGTCGCGTCACGACTCTCCCATCGTCGAGCGCGGCGCGTGCGCCACGATCATCATGCCGGGCCAGAGTGTCCCGATGGGCTCGCGTCCCTCCTGCCCTGATGGCATCTCTTCGATCGGCGGCTCTTCGATCGATGATCAGCGCGACAAGCGCTCGAAGTCCGAACCCATTCCGGGCACCGACATCGTCCGCGCACCGCTCGGCGCGGTGGCTGCGCCCGTAGTCGCAGCGGAACGAGCCGTGCGAAAAGCGACGAGCGGTCGCGAGCAGAGCAGCTCCAACGGCGGTTCCGCCGGCGGAAGCTCGAGTTCTCGCTCGGGAACGCCCGAACCATCGCCGGCGCCCCAGGTCTCGGCCGCCCCGGTCAGCCCGCATGCCGAGTGGGAACGTGCCCAGCTTGAAGCCATCGAGCGTCAGCTCGGTGCGCCGGCGCCCAGCGCGCCTGCCCTGCCCGCACCTCGCCTCCCGGGTGCCGGGGTCGTGGCGGCTCCCATTGTCGCAGCGGGAGCGATCGGCATGAGCATTGCCGACGAACTCGCCGCGCTTCAGGCACGCACCCGCCCCACGCCTAGCCTGCCGCCGGAACCAGCGTTGGAGGTACCCGGCAGTGTTCGAGCCGAGGGCGGCGGCCTCGCCGACCGCGTCGCAGACCGCGACGGCGATGCGCGCCCTGACCATTGGGAGTACCGCGAGGACGGCAAGCTCATCCGCGAACTCTTCGATGAGGACGGCGACGGTCGTCCCGACCGCACGGTCCATTTCGACCTGCGAACCGGCCTCGAAGCCCATGTCGAAGAGGACCGGAACCTCGACGGCCGGCTCGACTCGTGGATCGACTACCGCGAAGGGCAGCTCGCCCGCCAGCGGCGCGACACTGACTACGACGGTATTCCCGACCACTGGAGTTTCTACCGGCGTGGGGAACTCGCCCGCCAGGAACTTGACCTGAATGGCGATGGCTTCCGCAATCGAATTGCCTTCTTCGATGCCGGACGTCTGATCCGAGAGCGCGAGGACCGCGACGGCGACGGTCGGACCGATCGAGTGACCCACTACGACAGACTCGAGCGGGTCAGTCGGCGCGACGAAGATCGCGACGGCGACGGCATGATCGATACCCGCTCCATCTACGAGAACGGCCGCCTCGCCCGACAAGAGATGGTGTCGGACGCGCTCGTCGCGATCGAGGGCGAAGAACTCACCACGTCGGAGTGGTCGAGCGGAGATGTCGACTAACGTGCCGCGGACGTTGCGCCAAGCCAGCGTCTTTCTCGGCAGCCTGTGGATCAGCCTCAGCCTGCTCGGCCCCCTCGCCTCGCCCTGGGCCTGGGCCGCGGACCCCGAGACGTCGCGCCTGGAAGCCGACCTGTTCCGCCAGGTCAACCAGTTCCGCCGCGAGCAGCGGCTGATTCCCCTCGACCGAAGGCCGGAGCTCGACGCCGTCGCCCGCGCCCACTGCAACGACATGATCGAGCGAGGCTTCTTTGCGCACGAGAACCCGGACGGCCAGAACTGGGTCGATCGCATCCACCAGGCGGGCCTCACGGGCTTTACATTGGCGGGCGAGAATGTCGGCCAAACCAACCGGGCAGAGCCGAACCGGGAGATCCTGGGGGGTTGGCAACGATCCCCGGACCATCGCCGCAACTTGATGGCGCGGCCGTACAACGCGACCGGTATCGGCATCGTCCGAGCCCCTGACGGACGAATCTTCTACACCCAGCTCTACGTCACCTTCCCGCGCTGAGGAAGACCCGCGGCTCAGTTGCCGAAGGTGGCCGCCAGGTGTCGGTCGTTCCAGTAGACGTCGAGTTCCTGCGAGAGATCCCAGCTCTCGGGCAGGACCACGTAGCCGAGCACCACCTCGCCGCTCTCGAGCTCCCCGAGCCGGCCCTGCAAAATGCCGAGCTGGCGGGCATTCTCAGCATCTGGTTGATAGGTCAGATGCCCCTGCACGAAAGTCAGGTTGGCCCAGAACGTCTCAGGGCGTTTCGAGTTCGCCGTAAACAGCAGTACCGGTTGATCGCTGAGCCCGCCGCGACTTCTCCAGGCGTGCTGGAGCCGCCCCTCGAAACCGCGGGATCGCGCCAACGAAACCTCGAACACGCCGGCTCCATCCGCGGTGCGTCGCTGTAGCCGAGCGGGTACCTGTTGCTGGGAAAGATCGATGATCGTGAACAGATTCTGGAGCTCCTGATCCGACAGACCCAGATCGAGCGGACCCACATCTTGGCGCGGCGCGACCGGACCGGGACGTTGTCCGTTGGGCGACGCCGCCGCGTACGCTTGCTCCCCGCCCTGCAACCCCGGCGGCACCGCGAAGGACCCATCGCCCTGCTGCGGCGGGACTTCGTAGCCGCGGACCTGCTCGGCATCGTCGATGACGTTGTAGGGATTGTTCGGGTTGTGCCGCTCGTTCCAGACCTGCCAGGTGTACGGCGACGGCAGGTACTCGGGACGCATCGGCGGAATCTGGGAAGGCTCGACTTGCTTCGATTCCGTGCACGGAATCTGCGCCGCGTTCTGCACGATATAGATGCTGCCATCGGGGCAAACGCCCGAGATCCCGGCGTAACTGGGCGAGGCCAACAGGACGCTTGCGAGGCCGACCTGACACAGAGAAAGAGAAAGCTGCCGCATGTTCCGCATCCACATCTTCCGGCGGCCTGCCGGCTCGGCAGAAGGCTCGAAAGGAGTCTCCATTCTAACCGGATTTCTCCTTATAATTCAATGAATTAGGCCTCTTCCATGACGTGTTTCACGAACTCATCTCGGCGTTTTCCCTCGCGACGCCGGAGGCTTCGGGGGAACACCTGCCGCTGCCTTGCGCTGTTGTGCATGGGCCAGCAACGCCTCGGTTTCGGCGCTCGAGAGTTTGCGGACGCGGCCCACGGGAAGTCGCTCGAGCATTAGGGGTCCCATCCGGATTCGAACCAACCGGACGACGTGATGCCCGAGCGATTGAAGCGCACGACGGATCTGCCGCTTGCGACCTTCCCTTAATGTTAGGTGGAAGGTGGTGCGCCCATGAGATCCGTCGACCAGCACATCGCTGACCCGACACGGCGCCATTGGTCCGTCCTCGAGGGTGGGGCCCGCCGCCAGAGCGCGTGCCGATTCATCGGCCAACTCGCCCACGACCGTCACCCGGTACTCCTTCTCGGTTCCCAACGAGGGATGGAGCAACGCATGTGCGGTGTCTCCGTCGTTGGTCAACAGCAGCAGCCCCTCGCTCTCGGCGTCGAGTCGGCCGACCGGAAAGAGCCGCTCGTTCCGGGTCTCGGGCGGCATCAGATCCATCACCGTCTGCCGTCCGTCTCGAGCCGCACGGTCGTCCTTGACCGTGGTCAGCACTCCGACGGGCTTGTGGAGGATCCAGTACCGAAGGCGCTCGGCACGAATCGCCTCGCCATCGAGGCACACGCGATCGTGATCGGGATCCGCGCGCTGGCCCAACTCCGCAACGACCCCATTGACCGTCACGCGACCCGCCCGGATCAGCTCCTCGGCCGCGCGCCGAGAGGCCAGGCCCGCCGCCGCGAGGACCTTCTGGAGTCGCTGTTCCACGGAGCGAGCCGGGTACGGAGCCGCGGCTCAGTGCAGGTCGCTGGCGGGCTCTGAACCCTCGGGCTCCGCCTCTGTGCCCGCTGCGACGACCTCGTCGCTCTCGTCGGCGACGACCTGGTCGGCGACGGCATCCGGGTCAGCCTCTCCGGTCGCGGCATCCGGCGAGCCCTCTCCATCCGTCAAGGCGTCGGAAGCGGTGGCCGCTTCGATGGCGGTACCCGCGTCCTCCTCCTTCGGCAGAAGCTCCTCGATCTCTCGCAGGGTCGGCAAATCGTCGAGACTCTTCAGTCCGAACAGTTCGAGGAACCGCTTCGTACTGGCGTAGACGATCGGCCGGCCGGGAACCTCGCGATGCCCCGCGATTCGAATCAGATCCCGTTCCACCAGACTGCGCATCACGGGCCCTACTTCGACCCCGCGCACCTGCTCCACTTCCGCACGTGTCACCGGCTGCTTGTACGCGACCACGGACAGCGTCTCGATTGCGGCACGACTGAGACGTGCCGGCCGTTCTTTCTGCAGCTGCTTGACGTAGCTCGCGAGATCCTGACGCGTGCGCACCTGGTAGCCGCCGGCGACCTCCCAGATCTCGATGCCGCGCTCATGCTCGGTGTACTCATTCGCAAGCTCGGCGACCAAGGCGCGCGCGGCAGCGGGTTTCAGGTGCGGCACGACGTCGGCAATCCGGGCCGCCGTGATCGGCTCGCCGGACGCGATGATTAGCGCTTCGACGATCTGCTTCTGCCGGGTTCGTTCCATCGTTTCCTCTACATGATGTCCGCGATGCCATCGGCCCAGTCGGAGTCGGGAACCTCATGGCGTCGCAAACGAATCGGACCTTCGGGCACCAACGACTCGTCGACGCTCTGATAGATCCGGATGGCGGCCAGTCGCGTCAACTCGAGAATCGCGAGGAACGTGGTGACGATGACGGCCCGGGAGGGCGTGCCCCCTTCGACCTCGAACACGCGCGAGAACTCGATCGTCTCGTTCTTCGCGATCACGTCCATCACGGCAATCATGCGCTCGTGGACCGTGATCGTCTCGGCCTCGACTTCGTGTAGACCGGTACCCTTGGGTCGAACGCCCTTCAAGACCCGCCGGTACGCTTCGAGCAGCTGCACCATGCCGACCTTGATTTCACGCTCGTGGTCTGGCGTCGCTTCGGGTTCTGCGCCGGCAGCGGCAAACACGTCGCGCTCGAGACGCGCAAGCTCGCCAAGGCCGTCGGCGACTTCCTTGAAGCGTTGATACTCAAGCAGTCGTGCCATCAGCTCGGCGCGCGGGTCAAGCCCTTCGTCTTCCGAGTCGTCTTCGGGCGGCGGCAGGATCATGCGCGACTTGATCCACGCCAAAGTCGCCGCCATCACCAGATACTCGCCGGCGACGTCGAGATTCAACTCTTCCATCATCGCCAGGTAGTCGACGTATTGACGGGCGATGTCGGCAATCGGGATATCGGTGATATCCAACTCGGATTGCCGGATCAGGTGAAGCAGCAAATCGAGGGGACCCTCGAATGCGTCCAACTTGACGGCGTAAGTTCCCATCGGCGGCGCGTACAACGCATCGCTCCCGGACGTGCCGGGCCCGGTCGGGCCTAGATCGGTCAATGTTGGGGGCTCCGTGGAGGCGGGAGGCGCGTCCTCGGGGGGGTCAAGCGGAACTTACCCTTTCAGCGCGTGGCGCGCTCCCCTCGCTTTCCGCGATGCGGGCGACTGATCTCGCGCGCCAAGGCGAGCGCATCGGCCTCGGTCACGACGACACGATCGAGGACCGCACGACGGATCTGCGCCAATGCACGGCCCACTGCGGGCCCTCGCAGACCCAACGCGATCAAGGCATCTCCCGTGATCGGCAGCATCACGTCCCGGTCTTCCCGCTGATGGCGCTGGATTTTCCTACGCAGAGGCGCGTCAACACTGGCGGCCAACGCTTCGATTTCGGTCTCGCCGAGCGGCGCCAGAATGGCGTCAATGGCGCCTCGGCCCCTCGCCTTCCCGAGTGCCCGTTCGATTCGGCTACGGAGTCTTGGAAATCCATGAATCCGCTCTGCATCCCGCCCGGTAATCGCAAACCGTTGCAGCGCCCGCCGCCGCGTCGCGACCGGCAACGGTGCAAACCACAGCATGAAACCACACACCCAGGCCCCATCGCATTCCCTTCGGTCCCGCAACCAGCGCCGCAGCGGGGCGGCACACGCCGAGGGGAACTCCAGCCCGGGCTCGAGCGCGCCTAACACATGGGCATCAGAGAGCCAGCGCAAGGCCCGAACCGGATCACCTCCCTGTGCGGACTCATCGAAGAGCTTCTCGAGTTCGGCCCGGTACCGACTTCCAGCAACCGAGCCGAATGCCCCGTCACGAATCGCATCCCGCAAGGCGGTGCGGCTACTCCGCGCCAGTCGAAAACCCAGCCGCGTCGAGAATCGGGCAGCCCGCATCGCCCGCGTCGGATCGTCGTGGAAGGAATGGCCGTGGAACGTTCGCAGCACGCGCGCTTCCAGGTCCGCCCGGCCTTGCCCCGAATCCACGACGCTCGGCCAGCGGCCGCGCGCCTTGCGGCCCATCGGCATGCACATCGCGTTGACCGTGAAATCGCGACGCTCGAGGTCCTGCTCCAGAGTTCCCGCAGACACCGTCGGCAGCGCGCCGGGCTTGGCGTAGATTTCGCTCCGCATGGTGGCGAGATCGAGCACGGCACCCTCACGCTCGATCCGAATCGTGCCGAACGCCTGATGCTCGACGATCCGGGTTCCAGGAGCGCGAAGCGCCTTCCCGATCTCGGCGGCGCCGGGCCGCACTTTCCCGTCCGGAGGCGCGGCCACGAGGTCGATGTCTCGGATCGGTCGTTCGAGGAGCCAGTCCCTGACGGGCCCCCCCACCAGCCCGATCGCGACATCGAGATCCTGGGCCGCCCGCACCACATCGGCCACCAACCGGCGCAGCGGAGCCGGGAGTGTTCGCCGGAGGGCGCTGCCGGGGAATTCGCTCACGAGCGAGTACGGCCCTGCCCGCGTGGATGACGCTCCTCGACGATCTCGCGCAACCTGCTGCGACTCACGTGCGTGTAGACCTGGGTCGTGGCGAGATCGGCATGGCCTAGCATGGCCTGAAGCGCCCGGAGATCCGCACCTCCCTCGAGAAGATCCGTGGCGAATGCGTGACGCAGGACGTGGGGCGAAACGCGCTCGATCGGAATCCCGGCGGCGACGGCGAGCTTCCGCAGCCGCGCGAAGAAGTTCTGCCGCGTCATCAGAGTCCCTCGTCGCGTCAGGAAGAGCGCCGAACTACGGCGCTTCGCGGCGGCCTCCAGACGCGGCCTCGCCTCCTCCGCATAGCGTTGAATCGCCGCGAGCGCGGGTTCGCCGAGCGGGACGATGCGCTCTTTTCTGCCCTTGCCCATCACGCGGATGACACCGGCGCGAGTATCCACGGCCCCCACAGGCAGCTCGATCAGCTCCGACACCCTGAGACCCGCTCCGTACAGGGTCTCGATCATGGCCTGGTCCCGAATCTCGAGCGGTTCATCACCCGCCGCGGCCGAGATCAAGGCCTCGCTCTCGTCCGTTCGCAGAATCTTTGGCAACGCCCGGCCGATCCGCGGAGCGGAGATCCCTTCCGTCGGATCGACTTGGATGACTCCGGTCGCCAGCAGGTGGCGCAGCCAGCCGCGAACCGCGACCAGCATGCGAGCCCTACTTCGCGACACCAGGCCCGCCTGCTCCAGCTCATCCAGGAACTGGGCCACATGGCGCGGCACGATCTCGCGAGGGGTCGCGACGTTGCCCGTCTCAAGGGATTCGACGAAACGTGCCAGGTCCCGACTGTAGGCGTCGATGGTTCGGACGGAGAGACCCCGCTCTACCGCGGCATGGTGAAGGAACGCGTCCACCGTGGCCGAGAGCGCGTCAGCCACCGGACTCTTCCTGGAGAACTTCAAGGAGCGCGGCCTCGAGCGCAGCGAGCTCGGCGGGATCGGTCACACGTTCCTGTTCCGGCCCTTTCACGTAGAACGTGTCGGCAACCTGGTCCAGCACGGTGGTGGCCTTGGAGATGAAGATCTCGAGTTTGTGATCGGCCAGGGTTCGTGTCACTTCGTACAAGAGGCCGAGCCGATCGTCGGAGGTCAGGTCGACCACGGTGTAGAAGTCAGACACGTCGTTGCGGATGGAAACGCTAGGCGGCGTGCGGCTAGGGATTCGCCGGACACCGACCGGGGCTCGGCGTCTCGCGAGCACATCGTCGAGCGTCTGGGTGCCAGCAAGAACGCCTCGTAGGATCTCCTCGAGCTGTTTCCAGCGCTGTTGTCGATCCTCCTCCGCACCGGAGGGCGTCGTCACCCGATAGACCTCGAGGGCGATGCCACCGCGTGTCGTATACGCATTCGAGCCCAGAATATTCACGCCAGCGGCCGTGATCGAACCAGCCACCTGGCCATAGAGTCCAGGATGGTCGCGCGAACACACGATCAACTCGCTGAAGCCGCCTCCCATCTCGCGGACCGCAACCTCGACGGGCCGTTCCGGACTTAAAGCGAAGGCAACTTCCGCATGGCGCGCAATCTGACGCGGGGTGTGTGCGATGAAATAGCGGCGCGGCATGGCATCGAGGTACTCCAAGGCCGTCAGCCCCTCGATCTCCTTCTCCTGCATTTCCTCGATGGCCGCCTCGCGGCGCCGCTCAACACGGGCTTCTACTTGCTCCGCGGCTCGTCGCGGATCATCCTCGCCCGCCTCGAGGAACTCTGAGGTTCGCTCGAACAACTCCCGAAGGAGTTGGCGTCGCCAAGGCGTCCAACCGGCTTCGGAGCTCGCACGCATATCGGCGAAGGTGGCGAGATAGAGGTTATGCAGGTTCTCTCGATCGCCCACTCGACGGGCAAACTCGACGACGACCTTCGGATCGGAGAGATCCCGGCGCTGCGCGATATGGGACATCAGCAGATGCGCCTCAACGATGAACAGCGCACGGGCGGTACGCTCTGGCTCAAGGCCGAGGCGATCCAGGCAGGCCCGCGCCAGGCCGACACCGTGTGCCGAATGGTCCGAAGCGCCATAACCCTTGCCGATGTCGTGCAACAAACAACCCAGGAACAACGCCGGTTTGTCGTGGGCGTTGCGAACGAGGTAGGTCAGGTCTGGACTCGTGTCCCCGTACTCACCCTTCCCGAGGCGACGCAGCTGCTCGACCAGGAAGATCGAGTGAACGTCGACCGTGTACGTGTGATAGATGACGTGCTGCCAGCGGCAGACGATGTGGTCCCACTCCGGCAGGTAGCGGGCCAGGAGTCCGACCTCGTTCATCGTCATCAGCGATCGCATCACGCGATGATCATTGGCCAACACGCGCAACAGCGCGTCGCGCGCCTCTGCGCTCGTTCGGAAGTCGCCATCGACCAGGTCGAGTTGCTCGCGAACCAGCCGCTCGGCGGTCCTCGAGAGCGCGACATCCTCTTCCTGGGCCACCGCGAAGGCGGTCAGCAACCGGACCGGTCGCTCGCGCAGGTGTGCGGCGTGGGGGATCTCGAGGTGATCCCCCACGATGCGGAAACCATCTTCGACTTCGCGCATCGTGCGCGGCTCTGGATCTCGTTTCACGCGCGCCTGACACTGCTCGATCACGATCTCCGAGTACGTCTGGATGGCACGCGCGCTTTGGTAGTAGTCGCGCATCAGCCGCTCTACGGGAAGCTCGTTGCTCTCGCCCTCGGCATAGCCGAAGCCGCCCGCCAGCTGTTCCTGCAGTTCGAAGGTCAGCTGGTCGGTCTTCCGCCCGGGAAGCAGGTGGAGGGCGTTCCGCACACGCCAGAGGAAATCGAGCCCCTTGCGAAGTTCAACCAACTCGGTTTCCGAGAGGAGGCCCGTGTTGAGAAAGTCCTGCAGGTCGCGCACGTTCGGATCTGCGGCCCGCGCGACCCACATGGCCACGTGATAGTCGCGAAGCCCCCCGGCCCCTTCCTTGAGGTTCGGCTGCAGCAGGTAGAGGGATTCGCCGAAGCGATCGTGGCGCGCTCGGAACGCCTCGGCCTGCTCGTTCACGAACTCTTCTGGATCGGGAATCAGCCGATCTCGGACCGCACTGCCCAACCCGTGAAACAACTCGGAATCGCCAGCGAGAAAGCGTGCGCCTAACAGGCCAGTTCGCGCCGTGACGTCATCTCTTCCCAGGGCGATGCACTCGTCGATGGTTCGAATCGCCGCACCGAGTTCGACGCCCGCATCCCACAGGGCGTACTGGACACGTTGCACTAGGCGCTCGGCATAGTCGTCGATCTTCCCAGCCACCAGGAACAAGAGATCGACGTCCGACGAGATCGACATCTCACGTCTGGCATAACCGCCTACCGCGGCGACCGCGACTGGACTTCCGAGTGATCCCACTTCCGCGTAGTGCTCAGCCTCTACCCGCTCGGCGATACGGCGCAACAAGCGATCGAAGGCGTCCGAGTTCGCCATGTTCACGGCTGCGCCCGAGGCTCCCTCATGGGATTGCTGTGCGAGGAAGTCGCGAACCTCCGAGAGATAGGACCGAGTAGCTTTCGCCAGCTCCGCTGCATCCTCGGCGGGCTTCGGGACGGGCGAGATATACGCGTCGATCGAGGGCGCCACCACTACGGCATACTCGTCAGGACGATGGCCTTCTGCGCCGTCCGATAGCGGGAGACGCCACGCGCGATTCGCTCCGCCAGCACCGCCCGGTAGAGGACGCTGTCGAGTCGTTTGGCATCGGTTCGGTGAGTGACGAATCCCATCTCGACAAGAATCGCGGGCGCGCCCGAAAGGAACAAGACGTGGAAGGGCCCCTGTTTCACGCCGAGATCTCGGACCGATCCGTAGACCTTGCGTACGCCGTCGACCATCTCGCCGTGCACCGAAGTGGCGAGTGCCGCGGACCGCTCCGAAACCTCCTCGACTCGAAGACCGGCCATCGCCCGCTGAAGGGGATCGAGCGCCGAAGGCGAAACGCCACTTTCGCGAGCCGCCACCCGAAGCGTATGCCGCTCGTGGCTTTCGTCGAGGTAGTAAGTCTCCAGGCCATTGGCCTTGGGCCCTTGCGCAGCGTTCGCATGGACCGAGACAAAGACGTCGGCGCCGACACCTTCCGCGATGGCCGTGCGCTCCTCGAGACTCAATGTCTTGTCTGTTTCTCGGGTCATCACGACCTTGAAGCCCCGTGCCAACAGGCGGGTGCGCAGATCGAGCGCGACGGCGAGCGTCAGGTCCTTCTCGCGCAGACGGCGCTTGCCGCTCGCGCCCGGATCAATCCCGCCATGTCCCGGATCGATCACGACCGTGTGAACGCTTCGCAACGGCAGGGGGACCGGGCCGGGTTGTGTCGGTGGCGCTGACGCGCTCCCGGATGTCGATCGGGTTCGCTCGTCCTCGTCGGCATAGACGTCGAGGACCACGCGATCCGGAGCGCTCAGGACGAACAAGCGATGGCGCCCGTACCGCTCGAGGTCGACGACGAGACGCGCCCGGGCCGGCGCATTCTGCCCGAGCCGCAGCCGTTGGAGTAGACCGTCGGTCACGGGGATCGGCTCCGCCCAGTCGACTCCCAGTACCACCTCGGGAAGATCCAGGTAGAGGCGATCGGGAAGCCCGTCCGCGGCTGCGAGCTGCCGCACCTGCGTATCCACCGGGCCCGTCAGCTCGACGACCACGCGGGTGTAGGAATCATAGGACCAGTGTCTGACGTCGATCACATCGAGAGGCTCGGCCGCGCTCGCGGCCGCTACGAAGCCGACGGTCCCGAGCACGGCGCCGAAGATTCGCAGCCACTTCACGTGACGCCGCCATCGTCGAGGCGCGCGCGAAGCCGTGCCAGCAACTCGAGCGCTTCCATCGGCGTGGTCCGCTCCGGGTCGAGGCTTCTCAATTGAGCGACGACATCGTCGACTGCAGGATCGGATTCGGCCGGAACGAACAGCGAGAGTTGATCGTCGCTTCCCTGGACCGCATCTCCCGCCAGACGAGGCACGCCGCCTTCGACCTCGCCGGCCTCCAGCCGAGCGAGTAGCTCGCGGGCGCGGACGACGACGGCTTCCGGCAGCCCTGCGAGTCGCGCGACCTGGATTCCATACGAGCGGCTGGCTTCTCCCGCCACCAGGCGCCGCAGGAACACGACATCGTCACCCCACTCCCTGGCCTCGAAGTGGGCGTTGGCGACGCCCGTCCGGGTGCGCGCAAGGTCGGCCAGCTCGTGGTAGTGGGTCGCGAATAGCGTTCGCGGACCGAGACCGGGCGTGTCGTGCAGGTACTCGCCCACCGCCCACGCAATCGAGAGGCCGTCGAAAGTACTGGTTCCCCGTCCGATCTCATCGAGGATCACCAGACTTCGGGAGGAGGCCTGCGTCAGGATCTCGGCGGTCTCCCGCATCTCGACCATGAAAGTAGACTCGCCACGGGCCAGCCGATCGGAAGCGCCAACGCGTGTGAAAATTCGATCCACGGCGCCGATGCGAGCGGACTCGGCTGGAACGAAGCTCCCGATCTGGGCGAGGAGCACCAGAACCGCCACCTGGCGGAGGTAGGTGCTCTTGCCCGCCATGTTAGGCCCCGTAATCAGGAGGATTCGGGTCGCGTCGGGATCGAGACTCGTATCGTTCGGGACGAATTCATCGCTTCCCGAGCGCCGCAACATGCCCTCGACAACGGGGTGCCGCCCCCCGCGAATCTCGAGACACTCACTGGCGTCGACTTCGGGACGCGTCCAGCCATCCCGGCGGGCGATCTCGGCGAGCGAGTGCAGCGCATCCAGGGTTCCGACGGCAACCGCGGCCGAACGGATTTCATCGGCGCGCGCGAGGACGGCTCGCCGCACATCATCGAAAATCTCGCGCTCGAGCGATGCCGCATGTTCGTTGGCGCCCATCACCGTCGCTTCAACATCGCGCAGGGCCGGCGTGGTGTAGCGCTCGACGTTGGCGAGGGTCTGCTTGCGCTCATAGGCGCCGGGGAGCTTCGACAACTGGCTCTTCGAGACTTCCAGCGAGTAGCCGTGGACCGGATGGAAGCGAACCTTCAAGTTCGTGATCCCAGTGCGCTCGCGCTCCTCAGCTTCGAGTCCGGCAATCCACTCGCGACCCTTCGCGGCACCCTCTTGGATCGCATCGAGTTCGGCCCGGAAACCGGGGCGGATGTAGCCACTCTCGTTCGCGCCACGAGATCCCTTCGGAAGCGCCTTGGGCTCATCGACCAGGGACTGCCAGAGCAAGTCGGTCACATCCGGGATCGGCTCGGGCAACGGCAAGACCGCGGGCACTTCGGCAACAGCAGTGTCGACCAGCGCGGTGTTGACCGGATCGTCGTCCCCTTCACGCAGCGCACTGCCAATCGGCGCTAGTGCGTCGAGCGATGCACGCAGCGCAGCGAGATCGCGCGGCTCAGCACCCGGTCGAGCGCAGCGGGCGTACAAGCGTTCCAGATCACGTACGGGAGCGAGCGCCTCGCGAAGCCGTCCCCGCGGCCGATCGCGTTCCGCCAGCCAGGCGACTCCGTCCTGACGATCCTTGATCGCGCCGGGGTCGCATAACGGATACGCGACCCACTGGGCGAGGCGGCGCGCGCCAAGCGGGGTTCGCGTCTCATCGATGCGTTCGATCAAGGTGAGGTGGCGACCACGATCTTCGCCATTCTCGAACAGCTCCAGGTGTCGCCGCGTCGACGCATCGAGAATCATCGTGTCGCCGAGGCCGTAGTGACGCAGACGCGGGGCATGTTCCAGCGCCGCCGGTTGTTGAGCGGCCAGGTACGTGAGCACGGCCGCCGCGGCGGCACCGGCGCTTCCATTGGCCTCTTTGTCGAAGCCGTGGGGCACGATGGGCGCAGCGCTTGCCACGAACGACTCACTGGGAACACGCGTGATCGCAGCGGTTGGGAGCCTTGACCTGATCCTCAACCACTCCGGTGCGTCCTCGGGAAGATCGGCCGCAACGAGGATTTCGCGGGGTGCGATGCGTTCCAACTCATCGAGCAGCGCGGCCGGAATCACACCCGGCTCTCGCTGTTCTTCGGTCGCGCGAAAATTGCCGGTGGAGGCATCGAGCGCCGCAAGACCTGCCTCGCCCGGGCCAAACGCGACGGCGGCGACCGCGACTTCGAGCGAGCCATCGAGGCCACTTGGATCGCCGACCAAACCCGGCGTAATGACCTCGACGACGTCTCGCCGAACCAGGGTCTTCCCAGGTTTGCCTGCTGCCACCTTCGCGTCTTCCACTTGCTCGCAGATCGCGATCCGATGCCCCAGCTCGGCAAGGCGTCGGATGTAGCCATCAGCCGAGTGGACTGGGACGCCACACATCGGCACCGGATCGGTCTTGTCCTTGTCGCGAGTGGTGAGCGTGATGTCGAGCAGAGGCGCAGCGCGTTCTGCGTCCTCTAGGAAGAGCTCGTAGAAGTCGCCCATTCGGTAGAACACGAACGCGTCCGGATAGCGCGCCTTGATGCCCAGGTACTGCTGCATCATCGGTGTTTCGAGGGCAGACTTGGCGACGCCCTTCCCCGATTTGGCAGCGCTGCTCAATCGAGGCGCTCCCGATGCTCGAGAAGACCTTGGCGCTCGAGGACGCCGAGCAACTCGTGAAACGCCTCGAGCGCCTCTGCTTCGTGCCCTTCCGAGAGCAGTGCGCGGGCTCGCGCGCCGTGGAGGGCGACGTGTTCGGGGTCGCTCTCGAGCGCGGCCTTGGCTTCGGCCAGTGCCGTCTCGACGTCTCCTCGAGCAGCGAGGTGCCGAACCAATGCCAGGCGCGCCGCTGTGTCACCGGACCGCTGCTCGAGCAAACCTCGCAGCAGGGTTTCGAACTCGCGGGGTTTCCCGAGCGCGGCGTAGGCCGTCTCGAGCCGCGCGTAGACTTCTGCGCCGCCACGTCGGTCGGTCTCGACGAGGCGCTTCCATGCGGCCAGCGCGGCCTTGTTCTTGCCGCGCTCAGCTTCGACTTCGCCCAGACGCATCCAGGCCACTGCCAAGCTGGGCTCTCGGTTCACCGCCTTCTTCAACGCCTTGCGCGCGGTATCCGTGTGGCCCGCCGCGTGCGCCGCCTGCGCCATCTCGACCAGGAGGCGCGCTTCATCGTCCTTGGCACTCGAAGAATCGACCTTGGCCAAGCGCTTCTGGGCCGCGAGTGCCGAATCGAAATCGCGCGCATCAGCGGAGAGTCGCATCAGCGCCCGCAGGGCTCTCGCGTCCTTGGGCTTGCGTTGCAACACCTCGTGATAGGCCGCGATGGCGCGCTGCAGGAAGCCGCCCCGCTGGAAATCGCGTGCCAATCCCTCGAGGGCATCGTCGCGGTGCTCGTCTGCGAGATCACGGCGCAGCAGGAGGTTCTGATGAATGCGGATCGCGCGCCCGATCTCTCCGCGTCGCCGGTAGATTCGCGCGAGGGCTAGATAGGCATCGATCTGATCCGAGTCATCGCGAACCAGTGCCGCCAGGGCCTCTTCGGCCTCCCCCAGGTCGTCGTCGAGCACGGCGCGCAACGCCACCAGCAGCGCCTCGCGTTCGGAGGTACCGCTCGCACCTCTTCGTCCCCGCAGCAGAGCCAAGGCTAGGCCCCGGGCTTCGCGATCGAAGCCTTGCCTGCCGAGGCCACCAACGCGGGATCCGCGCCCACCGCGTCAGCGCCTTCGAGCGGAAGATTGCGCAGCTGATGAATCTCCGATTCGAGGCCAGCGACCGCCTTTCGGTAGCGCCGCCCCGCGAGCCCTTGCTTCATGATCTTCCACACGAGCGCGGCGCTCGCGGTTCCGATTCCAAGCAGGTAGGTCGTCGATACGACGACCCACAGCGGCATTTCGGGGCTCCGCAATCCCTCCGCCGGCCAATCCAAACCCAGCGAAACCGGCATCGCGTTGGACGTGGGGAATACGTACGCCAAGCAGGCGACACCAATGAAGACCGCGGCAACCAACAGTCGGCGCAGATAGACCATGAAATTCCTTCGGAACGAGTCCTACTCGTCGTTGTCCGATGACGGATCGTCGTCCAACAGCGGGGCCTTGGAGGCGTCAACCATCTCCTTCAGCTCCTTGCCGACCTTGAAGAAAGGGGTCCGCTTGGCCGGAATATGGACTTCTTCGCCCGTCTTCGGGTTCCGCCCCTCACGGGCCTCGCGAACCTTCACCTGGAAGCTTCCGAACCCACGTATCTCGATCCGTTCGCCCTCTTTGAGCGCGTCGGTCATGGAATCGAAGATCGTATTCACCACGATCTCCGTGTCCTTCTTCGAAATATGCGGCGTCAACTCCGCCACCCGCTCGATGAGCCCGCTCTTCGTCATCGGTCACTCCACGACGTTTCAGGTGGCCCCGAGAGCACCTGCTCCCGGGGCTCCCGACTACTCTTCGCTCTCAGTCTCGTCGCCACCGCCGGCCATCCGCTCCTTCAGCAGGTCGCCGAAGGTGGTGGTCTGCGTGCGCGACTGCTGCTCAGCCATTCGCTTCAGTTCGTCGCGTTGCGCCCGGTCCGAAACGGCCCGGATGCTCAGCGAGATCTTCTGATCGACCGGGTCGACCTTGGTCACGATGGCGGTCACCGACTCGCCAGTGGACACCGCGTCCGAGGGCTTTTCGACCGGCTCTTGGGACAGCTCCGAGCTGTAGACCAGCCCTTCGATGCCGTCCTCGAGCTTCACGAAGGCTCCGAAGTCAGTCACGTTCGTGACCTCACCGGTGACTTCGCTACCGAGCGCGTACTTCTTCAGGATGTCGTCCCAGGGGTTGGTCTCGAGCTGCTTCACGCCCAGCGAGAACTTCTCGTTCTCCCGGTCGATCTTCAGCACGATCGCCTCGACGACGTCGCCCTTCTCGTACTTCTCGCTCGGGTGCTTGATGTTCTCGGTCCATGAAATGTCCGAGACGTGCACCAGACCGTCGATCCCTTCTTCGAGCCCAATGAACAGGCCGAAGTTGGTGATGTTGCGGACCTCGCCGGAAACGTGGGTGCCGATCGGGTACTTGTCCTCGATCACGGCCCACGGGTTCGGTTCGATCTGCTTCATGCCGAGGGAGATCTTGCGGTTGTACTCGTCGACATCGAGCACCACGGATTCCACTTCGTCGCCGATGTTCACGACCTTGGACGGGTGCTTGACCCGCTTGGTCCAGGACATCTCCGAGACGTGGACCAGGCCTTCGATGCCGGGTTCCAGTTCGATGAACGCACCGTAGTCCGTCAGTGACACGACCTTGCCGTTGATGCGCACGCCAATCGGATAACGCATCGCAGCGTCGACCCACGGATCGGGCTGGATCTGCTTGAGACCCAAGGAGACACGCTCGCTCTCGACGTCGAACTTCAGCACCTTGACCTTCAACTCATCGCCGACACGGAACAGTTCGGACGGGTGATTCACCCGACCCCAACTCATGTCGGTGACGTGCAGTAGGCCGTCGATGCCGCCGAGATCGATGAACGCACCGTAGTCGGTGATGTTCTTGATCATGCCGTCGACGATCATGCCCTCTTGCAGGGTCTCGAGCGTGGTGGCGCGCATGGTCTCGCGTTCCTTCTCGAGGAGCGCGCGACGCGACAGCACAATGTTTCCACGGCGCTTGTTGAACTTGATGATCTTGAAGTCCATGCGTTCACCGAGGAGACCCTCGAGATTGCGCACGGGCCGAAGGTCGACCTGCGAACCGGGGAGGAATGCCTTCACGCCGATGTCGACACTGAGGCCGCCCTTCACGCGTGAGAGGATTCGTCCTTCGACAGCCTGATCGGCTTCGAAGGCGCCTTCGATGGCATCCCAGACCTTGAGGCGATCGGCCTTCTCCTTGGAGAGGACGATGTAGCCGTCTTCGTCTTCGGTCTGCTCAACGAACACGTCGACGGTATCGCCGACCTTGATCGTGAGCGTGCCGTCCTCTTCCATGAATTCCCAGGAAGCGACGAGGCCTTCGGACTTGAATCCCACGTCCACCTGGACGTGATCATCCGTAATGGCGAGGACGTTCCCTTGAACGACTTCACCTTCTTTGAGGCGGAGGGTGCTCTGCTCGAACAATTCGGCAAAGCTCGACCCCGCAGTTGCGATGGTTTCTGACATGAGGTTGTTGGTTACTCCGTAGTGGCTGCCGCTTTGACAGCCGGTTTTTCAGCGCCCGCCGCGAGAACTTCGCGAGCGGACACAAGAACTTCGAGAACGCGCTCGGATTCGCCGGCCGCGATGGCCTGCGCGAGATCTGCGAGCGAGCGGGCGGTCGCTTCAAGCGGCCCCGCCAATGCCTTCCGATTCGAAATGAGGATGTCTGTCCACATTTCGGCGTCCGCGGCGGCAATCCGCGTGAAATCCCGGAAACCCGCCCCGCGCAGATCCGATGCCGGACCGGGCGAAGCTGCCAGCGCGTGAGCAAAGGCGTAGGCAATGGCGTGGGGCGCGTGAGAGATCCAGGCGACCTCGTCATCGTGCAGCGTTGGATCGCGCTCGAAGACGCGGCCACCGAGGGCGCGCCAGAACGCAGCGACCCGGGCCACGTCCGCCTCGCTGCTGCCGGCGTTTCGCGTCACCACGCAAGCGGCGCCTTCGAACAGGTCTGCCCGAGCGTGAGCGAAGCCGGTCTCGTGACTTCCCGCCATCGGATGGGAGCCGACATAGACGGCGTGCTCGGGCAACAAGCCCGGTAACGTTTCTGCGAGCGGTCCCTTGACGCTGCCAACGTCCGTCACGATCGCTCCTGGCTCGAGTGCAGACGCGCAGCGTTCGAGTGTCTCGGGCATCGCGAACACGGGATTGCAGAGCACGACGAGGTCCGCGCCGCGCACCCCGGACTCAGGATCGATCACGGCGCGATCGACCAGGCCGGCCGTTTCGACCGCGCGAGCATTCTCGTCGCGTCGGGTAACGCCGACGACCTCGCCCGCCACACCACGCGCGCGAGCTGCAGCCGCGACCGAACCGCCTAACAAGCCCATTCCAAAGACCGCGATCCGTTCGAAGAGAGCACTCATGAGGCCTCCCGCTCTTGGATCGCCTGAAGCGCCTTCACGAGGCGCTCGTTCTCCTCAGGTGTGCCGATCGAGATTCGCACGCATTCGGGCATGTCGTAGCCGGCCATGGGTCGGACGATCACCCCAAGCCGCAACAGTTCTTCGTAGGCACTGGGGCCGGTCTCAGCCAACATGAAGTTGGCGTCGGTGGGCCAGGTTCGAATCCCCAGCTTGGCGAGCTCTTTCTCGAGCGTCACTGCGCCGTGAGTGTTGTTGGCGCGCGATCGCTCCACGTGCTCGACGTCGGTCAGGGCGGCACACGCGCCGATCTCGGCCAGGAGGTTGACGTTGAACGGGTGACGCGATCGATCGAGGAGGCCGGCGAGCTCTGGATCGCTAATGCCGTATCCGACTCGCATCCCGGCGAGTCCGTAGATCTTCGAGAAGGTCCGCAGCACGATGGTGTTCGGCCGGCGCCGCAAGATGGCGAGGGCATTCGGGAAGTCGTCGCGGCGCGCGTACTCGACGTAGGCTTCGTCGATCACGAGGACGACGTCCCTGGGGAGTGCATCGGCGAACGCATCGAGTTCGGCCGCGCCCACGCTGGTCCCGGTTGGGTTGTTGGGGTTGCAGACGATGACGAGGCTCGTCGCCTCGGTCACGGCAGCCGCCATCGCGTCGAGATCGTGTCCGTGGTCCGCGGTCAACGGCACCTCGACAAGTCGCGCGCCCATTCCCTTCGCCACGATTGGATACATCGCAAAGGATGGCCACGCGTAGACGATTTCCGTCTCGGGTCCGAGGTAGACCTTCGACAACAGTTCCAGCAGCTCACTAGAGCCGTTACCGAAGACAAACTGGCCCGGAGGAAGATCGAGACGATCCGCCAGCGCAGCTCGCAAGTTGAAGCTGGCGCCGTCGGGGTAGCGATGAACGTTCGCGGCCCTTTCGGTGATCGCGGCGACCGCCTTCGGTGAGGGCCCCAGCGGGTTCTCGTTGGACGCGATCTTGACCGAATCGCGAATCCCGAGTTCACGTTCGAGCTCTTCGATCGGCTTACCGGGTTTGTACGGTTCGAGATCCAGAATCCAGGGCTTGGCTTTGGTGGTCATCCACCCACCTCGCCGCTGCGCGGAACACTGGCACGTGGGAATGAACCGAGGATCCGGTAGGAGTTGGCGAGTTTCCCGGCCGCCGCGCATGCGCGCTGCACGCGCTCCTCGTTCCGATGGCCTTCGAGGTCGATGAAGAACACGTACTCCCAAGGCGTTCCCTTGAGGGGTCGCGCGTGGATCGCAGTCAAGTTGACGCCGGCTTCCGAGAACGGTTCGAGCAAGCGGAACAGTGCACCGGTCTCTGCCTTGCGAACCGTGTAGGCCAACGAAGTCAGATCGGTACCGCTCGGCCCCGGCGGTTCGCCGCCCAGAATCAAGAAGCGTGTTGTGTTGTCGCGCCGGTCTTCGATGCTCGACGCCAGGACTTGAAGTTCGCCGTCATCGGCAAGCATGCGTGCGCCAATCGCCGCGATCTGCGGATCTTCCCGCGCCATCTCCGCTGCCGTAGCCGTACTTGCCGTTTCGACGCGCGGCACACCGGGCAGCGCTCGATCGAGCCAGCCTCGGCACTGAGCCAGCGGTTGCGGATGACTGGCCACGCGCTTCACATCGGCCAATGCACCGGCGCGCGAGACGAGATGCTGGCTGATGCGAAGCAACCGTTCGCCGATGATCGGAACCTCGCTCTCGATCAATGCATCCAAGGTTTGGGTAACGGGCCCCTCGGTGGTGTTCTCCACCGGAACGATCCCGTGCTCGGCCTCACCACGGGCAACCGCCTCGATTACGTCACCGATGGTTGTCGTGGGTCGGTAGCTCGCGTGCGCGCCGAACCCTTCGCGCGCCGCAACGTGGGAGAACGTCCCGGCCGGCCCCAGGAAGGCGACCCGAATCTCACCCTCGAGCGCGTAGGTGGCTGAGATGATTTCACGGTAGACCGCGGGCACAGCGATCGACGGGAACGGTCCCGCATTCTCGGCGACTAGCGCGTTGATCAAATCGCGCTCTCGGGCGGCCCGGTAGACACCGGTTCCAGATTCGCGCTTGACCGTTCCGACTTCGCCGACCAGGCGTGCGCGTTCGTTCAATCGCGCAAGAATTTCGCGATCGACCGCGTCGATCTCCTCACGCAACTTCGCAAGTCCATCCTCGCCCGCCGCAGAATTAGCGGCAGACCAGGCCGGGTCCTGGGATCGCGACTCGCTCATGCTCCCTCATCGGCCGCCGCCAGCATCCGCTGCGGGCTAGACGGTTCATGCAAGGTGACGGCGCGTTCTCCGTGAGCACCCGTCGCCGGGCGGAACTCGCGGGGAAACGCTCTAACCCCCTGAAAAGACTGGGGCATCATATCGGACGCCCCAATGAGGGTCAAACCCGGAATCGGAGATTCCTCTTGCCTTCCGGGGGGTTACCTCCGGAATCACCCCCGCGGGCCATCCGCGTGACTGGGCCCCCCTAACCTCTTCGAATCATTGCAGTTTTCGGCATTCATCCGAAATCGCTGCTTGAGCGCCATCCCGTGGGCGCGTTGTATGGCACCCTGCGGCGCCATGACGAAAGCGATCGGGCTCAGCGGCGGAATCGGCACCGGGAAAAGCACCGTGGCCACGATGTGGACGGACCTGGGCGCGCGGCTGGTCGATGCAGACCGGATCGTGCGCGAGCTCCAGGCGCCGGGCACCCCAGTGCTTGCCGCGATGGTGGACGCGTTCGGCGCTCAGATTCTGAGCGTGGATGGCAGCCTCGACCGCAAAGGCCTCGGCGAGCGGATTTTCTCGGATCCGGGCGCGCGCGCCCAGCTCGGCGCGATCATCGGGCCAGCCATCCTCCGCGAGATGGCGGCACGACTGGCCGCCGAAGCCGACGCCGGAGCCGAATTGGTGCTCCTCGACATCCCTCTCCTCTTCGAGGGCTTTGGCCGAGGCCGCGCTGCGCCGGGAGAAGCGCCGCGCTCCACGGGCGATCTGGTCTCGGAGACCGTCCTGGTCTGGGCGCCCGAGGAACTCCAGATCTCGCGACAAATCGAACGAGACGGCGCGACCCGAGAACACGCGCTGGCCCGCATGGCGGCCCAGATGCCGATCGACAAGAAACGGTCATTGGCCGACCACGTTATCGAGAACGCTGGCGACCTCGAGGCGACGCGAGCCCAGGTTGTGGCGCTGGACGCCGTGCTTCGCGCGCGGCGCTAGGTTCGCTCAACGCAAACCCTGAATGAACGGCTTGACGCCCGCGACGCCCTGCTCGTCGATGATCCGAATCGTCTCCGAGCCGACGACGGCGATGTCGGCCAGGCCCTTGAGCGCAGCCACGTCGGCGGCGTTCTTCACGCCGAAGCCAAGTGCCAATGGCAACGATGTCGCAGCGCGGCAGCGCGCCAGGTAGTCGCCCAGCGCGGCGAAGTCGGTCTCGGCGCCGGTGACCCCTTTGCGGGCCACGCAGTAGACGAAACCGCGGGCGCGCTCGGCGATTGCGGCCATGCGGGCATCGCTGGTACTCGGCGAAAAGATGAACACCGGGTCAAGCTGCGCTTGCGCCATGGCGTCCAGGAGTTCCTGCCCTTCCTCGTAGGGCAGATCTGGAATGATCGCACCGGCGAGTCCGGCCTCGGCCGTGTCCTTGGCGAAGCTCGCGACCCCGCGCTGGAACACGATGTTGTAGTAGCTCATGAACAGGAACGGGATCGGATGCCGCTCCGAGAGTTCTCGTGCCACCTCGAAGCAGCGCGCCACCTGCGAGCCCGCAGCCAACGCCTTCTGGTTGGCGTGCAGGATCACCGGACCGTCGGCGATCGGCTCCGAGAACGGAATCTGCAATTCCACGAGGTCGACGCCGGCCTCCACCATGGCATCGACGATTTCGATCGACGCCTCGAAGCTCGGGTAGCCGAGCACGATGTGCGTCATCAACAGGATGTCGCGGTCCTGTAGACGACGGCGAATCTCAGCCTCGAGCGGCGTCTCAGGCATCGTATTCCCTCGCCTTGTCTCGGATGAATTGCTTCCAACCCGGGTCGTCGAACGCGTCTGCCACTGTGAAGATGTCCTTGTCGCCACGACCCGACTGATTGATCAGGATCGTCTGGTCTGCCGAGAGCCCGGGTGCTTCGCGGAAGGCCTGGGCGAACGCGTGCGAGGATTCGAGGGCGGGGATGAGCCCCTCCTTGCGAACGGTCAGCGCCAAGGCGTCGACCACTTCCTTGTCCGTGGCGGCCTCCATCCGGACGCGCCCACGCTCGTGAAGGTCCGACAGGATCGGAGAGACGCCGACGTAGTCCAGCCCCGCCGCGACGCTATGCGTCTCGCGCATCTGACCGTCCGTGTCTTGCAGGAAGTACGTCTTGTAGCCCTGCGCCACGCCGATCGAAGCATCATCCGAAGCGAGGCGTGTGGCGTGAAGGCCGCTATCGAGACCGCGACCCCCAGCCTCGACGCCAACGAGTTCGACTGCGTCGTTGTCGAGGAAGCCGGAGAAGATGCCCATCGCGTTCGAGCCCCCTCCGACACACGCGTAGACGCGGTCCGGCGGCGCCCCCGTTGCCTCGATCATCTGACGGCGTGCTTCCTGGCCGATGATCGATTGGAAGTAGGTGACCATCTCCGGGAACGGGTGGGGCCCGCAGGCGGTGCCGAGCGCGTAGTGGGTCGTGTCCATGTTCGAGACCCAGTCGCGGAATGCCTCGTTGATCGCGTCCTTGAGCGTGCGACTGCCCTCGGCGACCGGCACGACCGTGGCACCGAGCCGTTCCATCCAGAACACGTTCGGCCGCTGCCGCGCCACGTCTACCTCGCCCATGTAGATCGTACAGTCGAAGCCCATGCGCGCGGCCATCGTCGCCGTGGCGACCCCGTGTTGGCCTGCCCCAGTCTCCGCGATCACGCGCTGCTTTCCCATCCGCTTCACCAGGAGTCCCTGGCCCATCACGTTATTCGCCTTGTGCGCGCCCGTGTGGTTGAGATCCTCCCGCTTGATGTAGATCCTTGCGCCGCCGAAGTGGCGCGTCAGGTTCTCGGCGAACGTGATCGGTGTCGGCCGACCCGAGTACGACTCCATCAGCGCCTGGTACTCGTCCCAGAATCCCGGATCTGCCTTGGCCTCGGCGAAGGCGTCGGTCAGCTGGTCGAAGGTCGCGACGAGAATCTCGGGGATGTACGCGCCGCCGAAGCGCCCGAAGTAGCCGCGCTCATCCATGCTGGCCTCCGATCCTCTGGGAGAATGTGAACTTGTCGGTGCGACACTTCATGCGGACGAAGACGGCGCCCGCGGCCGACGGAAAGTGGAGCGTCCGCTCGACGTTCAATACGGGGCTCCCCGGCACGATCGAAAGCAGCAACGCATCCTCGGGGCCCAGCGACTCGACGCGGAAACTCTGATCGGCCGAACTCGCTTCGAGGCGGTAGCGCGCCGCCACCACTTCGGAGAGCGAGCGCCCAGCGAGTGAGAGTTGGTCGAAGTCCGGGAACACGTTTGCGTCCAGCCAAAGCTCCTCGAGTAGAACGGGCGTGCGCGAGTCAGACCCGAGCCGGACCAGCCGGTAGGCGTCGAGCCCCGCCAGCGGATGTTCCGGCTCTGCGGCTTCCTCGATCCGAACCCGCTTCGCACGTTTGACGAGCCGGGTCTTCAGCGTGATGCCCTGGGCCGAGAAGGACCTCAGCGTGCCGCCGAGCGAGAAAAGATCGACGTGGGCCGACCGTTCTCGTACGAACGTGCCCGCGCCGCGGCGGCGGGCCAGGATGCCGCGCCGAATCAAGGTCTCAGTGGCCTGCCGGACGGTGGGTCGTCCGATTCCGTAGTCGTCGGCCAACGCGTGCTCCGACGGGAGACGCTCCCCATCCTCGTATTCGCCTGCGCGAATCCGAGCCAGAAGCTGCTCGGCCAGCTGGGCGTAGAGCGGGATCGGAGAGGCTGGGTTCAGGGACGACATGGCGGAATCATTCCACAGTTCGTCTACTTGTCAAGACAACTTGACCATCATGCAGAGAGGGGGTCCGGAAGCCAGCACGCCGCGGCCGGCGCCCTGGACCCAGGTCGCCACTGCTGGACCGGCAGGGCCGACCGGAGCGCTTGGCGTTGGCGGAGCCCAGTCGCTGGGCGGCCCCTACTGGGCCTGCTCGACCTCGCGGACCGCCTTCACGAAGGCCTGCATCTTGGCGGCGTCCTTGCGGAAATCGGCGCCTTCGACCCCGGTTGCCAGATCCACTCCCCAGGGCAAGAAATCTCCGAGGTTCTCGAGTGCCGCACCCACGTTCTCGGGGTTCAGGCCGCCCGCCAGGATCAAGTCGACCCCCTCGGCGATCATCTCGGAAGCCTCGGTCCAATCCCACACCTGACCCTGCCCCCCGCCGCTGGTCGGATGATCGAGTAGCAACAAGGCGCCGGGATAGGTCTGGAGCGCTTCTCGATCCGCGCCGCGAATGGCCTTGATCACGGGGAGGTCGACCATCTCGATGTCCTCTTCCGTTTCCTCACCGTGGAACTGGATCCGCTCGAGATCGATGCGCCGTGTGACGCGCTCGATCTCGTCCCAGTGCGCGTTTCGAAAGACGGCCACGCGCTCCACGTCGGAACCGTCCAGCCGACTCGAGATGGCCTCGGCCTGGTCGAGCGTGAGCATGCGCGGCGAATCCGGCACGAAATTCAAACCAACGAGGTCCGCGCCCGCATCGACGGCGGCCACCGCATCATCGGGATCGGTGATTCCGCAAATCTTGACTCGAACCGTCATGACTCACCTCGCAACTTGCGAAGGGCCAGGCCGACATCGGGCTCGCGCATCAGGGATTCTCCTACGAGGAAGGCAGAAGCGCCGCAGGCACTGAGCCGAACGACGTCTGCGTGTTTCAAGATACCGCTCTCAGCGACGAGTACTGCGCCTTCCGGAATCGCTGGCGCCAAACGCTCCGTCACGGCGAGATCCGTGACGAACGTCGCGAGATTGCGATTGTTCACCCCGATCAGATCCGCGCCCATTCGGAGGGCCACCGCCAGCTCGGCCTCATCGTGGATTTCCACCAGAACGTCCAGATCGAGTGCCCGCGCATAACCGTGGAGCGCCCCCAGATCGTCCTCCGAGAGCGCCGACACGATCAACAACACCGCGTCCGCCCCGGCGGCCGCCGCCTCGTCCACCTGATAGGGATCAACGATGAACTCTTTTCGCAGCACCGGCACACCCGTCGCTGCGCGCACGGCCCGGAGGGCTTCGAGCGATCCGCCGAAGAAAGGTTCGTCCGTGAGCACGGAAATGGCCGCGGCCCCCGCGGCTTCATAGGCCAGGCCGATCTCCACCGGGTCAGCGTCCGGGCGGATGTCTCCTTTGCTAGGCGACCGTCGTTTGACCTCGGCGATCACGCGGACGCCATCGTCCTTGCAGAGCGCGGCGCGAAACCCGCGCGGCCGATCCGTCCGTCCCTCGGCCGCCGCACGCATCGCTTCCCGCGACACCCGGGCGATGGCCTGCGAAACCTCGCTGGGCTTGCTCGCCAGAATCTCATCGAGAATGCTCATCCCGCCGCCTCCGCCTGGGAGGCTTGCGCCAGTGCTTCGAGCTTCTCCGCCGCAGCTCCCGACTGAATGGACGCCCGGGCTCGCTCGACACCCTGGTTGAGCTCATCTGCAACCCCGGCGACCACGAGAGCGGCGGCCGCGTTGATCACCACGATATCAGCGCGGGGCCCGACCTCGCCCCCCAGAATCGCTCGGGCGATGGCTGCATTCTCGCTCGCATCTCCGCCGGCGAGATCGCCGCTCGTTGCGAGTGCGATCCCGACGTCGCCTGGATCGATGACGAACGTCGAGGCCTTCCCACCCACGAGCCGTGCAGCCCGAGTCGTCGCCGTGGTAGTGATCTCGTCGAGTCCGTCCGTTCCGTGAACAACCCAGGCGGCCTCGGCACCGAGATCCCCAAGCACCTGACACAGCGGCGCGACCAGCGCCTCAGAATAGACACCGACCAATTGACGCCTGGCGCCGACCGGATTCAGGAGCGGACCCATGCAGTTCATCATCGTCCGAACCCCGAGTTCGGCGCGAACCGGCCCCACGTGGCGCATCGCGGGATGGGCTGTCCGCGCGAAGAAGAACGCGACCCCGACCTTCTCCAGGATGCGCGCCGAGGCCGCCGTCGGGAGTTCGACCGCAACACCGAGCGCCTCGAGCAAATCCGCACTGCCCGCCTTCGACGATGCCGCGCGGTTCCCGTGCTTGGCAACGGGAACGCCGGCACCTGCGACGACGAAGGCCGCCGTGGTGGAGATATTGAATGTGCCTGCGGCGTCGCCTCCGGTGCCGCAGGTATCCACGGTCCCCGGATCGACGAGGGGGGCGGTGTCCGCGCGCGCCCGCAATGCCCGAGCAACGGCAACAAGCTCGTCGACTGTCTCGCCTTTCGTGCGCAATGCCAGCAGCAATGCGCCAATCTGGGCCGGCGTCGCCTCCCCGTCCATGATCGTGCCGAACGCGCCCTCGAGCAGTTCGGCCGGCACCTCCTGGCCGAGGGCGGCGCGTTCGATTGCGTCCTTCACGCTCACGATGCCGCTCCACAAGAACCGAGGAAGTTCCCGAGCAGGCGTTTTCCCTCTCCCGTCAGAATCGACTCCGGATGGAACTGAACGCCCTCGATCGGAAACTCGCGATGACGGACGCCCATGATTTCGCCGTCTTCGGTGCGCGCGGTCACTTCAAGGCAGTCGGGACAACTCTCCGGATCGATGACCAGGCTGTGGTAACGCGTGGCTTCGAGCGGGTTCGGTGCACCGGAAAAGACACCGCGTTCATCGTGTTCGATCATCGAGGTCTTGCCATGCATGATCGCGCGCGCGCCCACGATGCGGCCGCCGAAGACCTCGCCGATCGATTGGTGGCCCAGACAGACGCCGAACACGCGGATCCCGGCCTCGGCGAAGAGTGAGATACACGCCTTCGACACACCGGCATCCTCCGGCCGTCCGGGGCCCGGCGAGATGACGAGCCCGTCGGGGGCGCGCGCGAGCAGCGCCTCCGCCGTCGCGACGTCGTTTCGCACCACGTCGACCTCGGCGCCCAGCTCACCGAGGTACTGGACGAGGTTGTACGTGAAAGAGTCGTAGTTATCGATCACCAGAAGACGCGGCATCAGTCGGCGCCCTCACGGGCCATGTCGATCGCCTGAATCAACGCGCGCGCCTTGTTCTCGCATTCCTTGTACTCGAGGCGGGGATCCGAATCGGCCACGATCCCGGCACCGGCCTGCAGCGAGAGTTTGTCGTCGTGAACCAGCATCGTCCGGATCGTGATCGCGAGGTCCATGTTGCCCGAGTAGTCGATGTAGCCGGCACAGCCACCGAACGGGCCGCGCCGTACCGTTTCCAGTTCGTCGATGATCTGCATCGCACGAACCTTGGGCGCCCCGGAAAGCGTGCCGGCCGGGAAGGTGGCGCGCAGCAGATCGAGCCAATCGAACTCGGGGCGAAGGGCGGCCTGCACATTCGAGACGATGTGCATCACGTGGCTGTAGCGCTCGATGTTCGCGTACTCGGTCACTTCGACGGAGCCAATTTTGGCAACCCGACCGACGTCGTTGCGGCCGAGATCGACCAACATGACGTGCTCGGAGATTTCCTTTGGGTCGTCGCGCAGCTCTTGTTCCATGGCCAGATCGTCGGCCTCGTCGTGTCCGCGGCGACGCGTGCCCGCGAGCGGCCGCACATCGATCTGCTCGTCTTCGAGCCGCACCAGGATCTCCGGTGACGAACTGATCAGCACCGGTCCCTCCATTCGCATGAAGAACAGATACGGACTCGGATTGATGTGACGCAGATGTCGGTAGAGAAGGAACGGATCGACTTGCAGCGGAACCGTGAACCGCAGCCCGAGAACGACCTGAAAGACGTCGCCGGCGACCACGTACTCCTTCGCCTTCTTCACGATCTCTTGATAGGCCTCAGGCGTCAGCGAGCGCTCGACTTCCATCGGAGCGCGAAGGGCCGGGCTCCTCGGCTCGACCTTGCGCGGCCCTCGAATGCGATCGACCACCCCATCGATCTTTCGTTCGGCATCGCGATAACCGGCCGCGGGATCACCGCCGTCGCGCAGATCGACATGACACACGATCAACGCCGTGTGTTTGATGTTGTCGTAGACGACCACGGTCTCGGGAAACGAGAACCAGAGATCGGGGAGGTTGAGCGGATCCGGATTCGTATCGGGGATCTCTTCGACGAATCGAACCCAGTCCCAACCGACGCTGCCGACGGCGCCGCCGGTGAAACGCGGCAGATCGAGCCCAGGCGGATGCACCGGCGTGAATTCGGCGAGGCGCGCGCGCAGCACTTCGAGCGGATCGCCTTCGACCGCATAACTTTGCGTCTCGCCGCTCTCGACCCATTCGACCTGGTGCCCGCGCGAGCGGAAGATCGCGCGACTCCCCGTTCCAACGAAGCTGTAACGCGCCCACTTCTCGCCACCCTCGACCGACTCCAACAAGAAGGTCGTCTGCTCGTCGTCGAGTTGGCGAAAGAGTGAGAGCGGCGTCTCGAGGTCCGCGAGGATCTCCCGCACCACCGGGATCAGGTTTCCCTGGGTGGCGAGGCTTTCGAACTCATCCAGCTGGGGGCGGAGCACCGCTCAGCTCTCCTAGCGGGCGGGCCGTCGGGCCGGCGCGGCCACTTTGGCGCCGCACGGCTGACGCGACCGAGAAAAGGTCAACGAATCCCGGTTGTTATCAAACGCCTGGGGGGATGGCAAACCGAGTCGCGACGCATCGAAGGCCGGCTACTGATCCGCCAGCAAGGACTCGTCACGAGAGCGTCGGCCCCCACTGAAGGGCCGCACGGTGTCGTCGCCCAGACCGATCAGCCGATATCGCAGGCCAATCTCGATCCCACGGCTGCGATCGTCCTCGACCTGCAGCTGAACGGCCCAGCAACGGCACTTGCTGACGTACTCGACCCCGGCGCGCGCTTGGAGAAGCAGCGACTCCTCAAGCGAGTAGCCAACGTGGGCGATCAAAGCCCAGCGCGGCGCAAACGCCCAGCGGCCACGGAAGGTCAGCTGTTTCACCTCGGCGAAGTTCTGCTCGAACTCGTCGAAGCGCTCGTCGTCGAACTGGAAGCTCTCGAAGAAGCGCGGGATGTCGTCGACGGCCCGATACGAGAAGAAGAAGTCGTTGCCCTTCGGATCGCGGTAGCCGGCTTCGAGAAGGGCCTCGCTCAGCTTCGAGGTGTCAAGATCCCAGCCGACGATCAGCCGTGTTCGCCAGTAGTCGGACGGATAGGCGACCCCGTCGATGAAGACGTTGCGAATGCGATCGTTGGCGAAATCGTACTGGGCGGAAATCGTCGCATCCGCGAAGAGGCGCGGCGCGAGTTCAGAGCCAGCTTCCGGGATGGTGTAGAAGCGTTGGCCGAGCGCCAGCGTCACGGCGTTGACCGACGCGATCCGATCGGACGGATCACGCACCACACTCGTGGGGTCGAGCTGTCGCACCCGTTCCTGCAACACGCGCCCGCGCGGCACCAGGAGCGGGTGGGTGCTCTGGGACTCCCGCAGGATCCCGGTGTACACCAGGCGCGGCTCGAGGACGTGGACCCCGCGTCGCCCGCCGGGCAGATCGATGTTCTTGCGGAGACGGGCTCGCACGTCGAGCAGCCCCGTCAGCAGATGACGGCTTTCAGAACCCAGCCGATCCGTCTCGTAGAACGTGCCGTGGTAACCCAGTTCCGGAAGCACCTCGACTACGTCGAACAATCGGAATGGCATCTGCACGCGCGGATTGACGATGGCGCGGTGGCCCTCGTCAGCGAGGACTTCGCCTTCCTGGAAGAGGCCGTCACCTTCTGGCCCGAGGATGAAATCGTCGAGGGAACCGTCGCCCGGAATGACGAAACCAAGCGCGTCGCGTTCGAGACCATTCGGCAGGCCATCGATCCCGGTGTCGAAAAAGAGTCCCGGGACCTCGCGGTTCGTTGCGTTGCGGAACTCGTCGCGCGGGTCGTCGCGATGCAGGAAGTTCGTGTAGCGGACGTCGAAGGAGACGTGGGTGTTCAGGAATCCGAGATTGGTTGGGGCGCCAGAGACGCGGATGTCCGGGGCGCGGTGCAACAGCACGTCATCGCGATCGCGGTCATCCGGGTTGGCGACGTCGTCGGCGTAGAGCACCTCGGCCGACAAGCCAAATCGCGACAACGGTCCGAAGCGGCCCTCAATGAACGTCTTCGCCTCGATGAATCGGTCGCGCCGGTAGCGATTGAGTTCCCGGAAATCGAAGGCGTAGAGATTGTCCGAGACGAGGCGCGCATCGACCTTGTGCGACCAGCCGGTCCCCGGAATCCACTCGGGCAACTCATGCACCGCCTGCCAGTCGATCGCCCAACGCTGATCGCTGAATGGCGTCGAAGGATCGTTCGAATCGATGCTGTCATCGCTGAGGACGTAGCTCGCGAAGAAGGTGCCCTCGGATTTTTCGCCGAAGACATACTCAAACTCGATGTCGGGCTTGATTCCGTTGTCCGAGGTCCAATGCGGCGTCAGGATGACATTGAGCTGTTTGTGCGCCGCCCAGAAAATCGGCAGTCCAACATCGAATCCGGTCCGGGCAGACTGGCCGAGAACGGGGAACAACAACCCGCTCTCGCGCTCCTGCTTGATCGGGTACTTCATCCATGGCAGCCAGAAGACGGGCACACCCAACACGTCGAAGGTCGTATTCTTGACCGTGGCATAGCCATCGATCTCGAGTTCGGCTTCGCTCGCCGAGATCAGCCAGGGCAGCCGTTCGCCTTCGGGGCAGTCGCAAGTGGTAAAGGTGGCGTCGTCCAGTTCGTAGACCTGGGCGCCGACCTTGCGCATTTCATCACTCATGATGATGAACTTGTTGCCGGCCGCGGTCAGTTGCCCATCGAGGACGACGCCCCGCAGGTCGTCGACCTCAAAGTGGAGCACGTCGGCGTTCAGGACGTCGCCGCCTTCGTGGACAATGACATTGCCCAATGCCAGCCCCAGGCGGCTGGTGTTGCTGAACGAAACCCAGTCGGCCGTTAGCACCCGTTCGTTCTGGGTGATCCGAACATTGCCGCGCGCAACGTAGACGTCGCGCTCCTTCTCGTAGTCCACCGAGTCAGCGGTGAGATCGAAGGGCCGATCGCCCGGAAGACTCTGCGCCCAGCTGACATTGGCTGAGAAGAGCAGCATCGCGGCCGCAAGCACGATGCCCGCGCAGTGTTGATGGAACCGACCCAGAACGCACCCCCGGCGGGCTCCCATGGCCCGGCGGCGACGACGCTAGCAGGGGCTTGCGCTGGCCGGCAATTCCGCGCCGGTCGTTCCGCTACTCGGCGACCGATTTCGCTACTCAGCGACCGTGTCGAGCGAGGCCGAAAGCGCCTCGAGATCCGGAATCACGAGCTCGTCGTCGACCAATTTGACGAGTTTCTGGTCCATCAACTGGTTCAATCCCTGGTGGGCGGCCAGCATCGGCAAGCCCGCCTCGTCGGCCAGGGAGCGCAAGGTGGTCTGGACGCGCTCCGAGGCGTCCTGGCTCGCCAGCCTCACCAGGATCCGCACAACGGGGCGTATCAGGTCGTCGACCCCGAGTGACATCAATCGTTGTTCGAGCTCAATCGTCCGGGAGGCCAGGCGCTGGATCACGCGAATCGCGATCTCGGGTTGCTCGACGCACATCGCCTCGAACGTCGATCCGTCGAGCTGGAGCAGGCGGCACTCGGTAATCGCAACCGCCTGGTGCTTGCGCGCCCGGCCCAGCAGAACGCCCATTTCACCGAAGAACTCGCCCGGGCCATGGTGGGCGACGACACGATCCGTCCCGCCCGAATGGCGCCGAATCTCGATGTGGCCGGCCTGGACGACGAAGAGCGCCTCGCCCGCCTGTCCCGGTTCATAGACGAACTCGCCCTTGGCGAAGTTCCGCTCGAAGGAGCGCCGAATCCGAAATCCGGTGTCTTCGCCGCTGGAGTTGCTGGGAGAGGCCACGAGAGCGCTTTCGGCGCCTCAGCTAGCTCACTTGAGACGAGATGGCGCCCGTCGGCCCGCCTAGCGGGATGGCGTCAGCCGCCGTCCTGGAGATGCTCGGCCAGTTCCATCAGCCAATCCTCGCTGAGCGGCCCCACATGGGCTTCCTGGATGCGGCCCTCGGCATCGATCACGAACAGGGTCGGAAAGCCGAGCAGGCCCCACTCTCGCGCCAGGGCCTCGCTCCCCAGAAGCACCGGGTACTCAATCCCGTGCTCCTCGGCGAACGGCGCGACGGTTTCCGCGCCATCCGTGTCGGTGGCGATGGCGAGCAGCGGAATCGCAGCGCCATAGGTGGCCTGGAACTTGTTGAAGAGCGGAATCTGGCCCACGCACGGCGCACACCAGGTGGCCCAGAAGTCGATCAACACAGGTCGCCCGCGGAAGCTCGAGAGCGTCACTTCGTCACCGTCGAGGACCCGCAGGGTGAAGTCTGCTGCGAGCGGCCGTTCCACAGAAGGCTCGCCCGCCTCGCAGCCGAAAGCGCCCACCAGAAGCAAGCCAACCGCGCACAAGGTGTTCACGGGACTCAAAGCAGCCAGCCCTCCAGCGTTTCAACGGCCGCGTTCAAGAACGAGAAGTACTCGTTCAGGGCCGTGAGCCGATTGGTCATCACCAGCACGCCAAGGCCAATCAACATCAGGCCCGAGCCGATCTCGATCTTTCGGAAGTGATGCTTGATCTTGGCGAGTGAGCGAAAGAACCACTCGATGCTCCAGCCCGCAATGAAGAACGGAATGCCAAGGCCCAACGAGTAGAGCGCGAGCAACGCCATGCCCTCGCCGGCCGTGTCCTGCGCGCCGGCCAGTGTCAGGATCCCGCCAAGGATCGGCCCCACACAGGGGGACCAACCGAATGCGAAGGCCGCTCCGACCAGGTAGGTGCCGAGTGGCCCTCGCGGCGATGCGTTGTGGAAACGCGTATCGCGGTACAGGGCCTGAATCGGCAAGAGACCGGTGAGATGGATTCCCATCAACAAGATCACGAAACCCGCGATCTGGACCGCCGAAATCGACAGTCCGAATAGCTCCACTTGAAACGTGCGGAGTACGCGACCCACCGCGGTCGCCGACGCGCCAAGCGCGATGAAGACGGTGGAGAATCCCGCGACGAAGCCGAGGCAGCCACGCATCACCCGACCCCGCAGACCATCCTCACGAGTGGCCCCGTCGGCCAGATCCTCGACCGAGACGCCGGAGATGAGGGACAGGTAGGCGGGCATCAGGGGCATCACACAGGGTGACAGGACCGAGATCCATCCCGACGCGAACGCGGCGCTCATGGCGCCGAGTGTCAGGCCCTCTTCCATTCCACCCCCACTACGCCGAGTTGCCTCGGTCGTCGATCCCTCACGGCAAAGCGTTCGCGGGGTGCATCGACAAGCATCCCGCGAACGTTTCTACGTCCTGAACCAAACGTGGGTTACATGGCCCTATGGCCCGCCGTCCCGCGTCTAGAATCCCGCGTCTTCGCCCTGGTCCGATCGCCCGCGGTCCACCGGACCCGCGGCCACGTCTCGCACGCGCTCGTGCTCGTCGAGACGACCCACGAACTCTACGGGCCTCTTGCCGCGAAGATGGCTCTCCTCGAGCACGTAGTCCCCGCTGATGGCGGCGGCCACGATCGGGTCGACGACGTCGGCGTCACCACCCGAAACGGCGTAGGCCGCGCCCGCCACGATGCCACCGGCCGCGGCATAGACCAGCTTGGCCGGGATGTACAAAAGGTTCGCCCCGATCAGGGCAGCGCCCGTGGTGAAGTCCTTGCCGGCACCGGCATATGCCGGTGTAGCCAGAAAAATGAGTCCGGCTGCCGCTGCGATCCAGCGCGCGCGCAGGTTTCGATGCTTCACGATTCCTCTCCTTCTAGCCCTGGCGCCAATGGCGCTGGGCCTGTCCCCCCGTTACGGCTACAAAGGGTCCCGAGTTTGTGAGGCGGGTCAAGTGCAGCGCTCGATTGGCGGTTTTTAGAACTTCCGCTGGGTGTCGATGAGAAGTGTGACCGGGCCCTCATTCACGAGGCTCACCTCCATCTGGGCGCGAAACCGACCGGTGACCACCGTTAGGCCCTCTTCGCGGGCGGCCTCCACCAGCGCCTCGATCAAGGGCTCTGCCAGCTCCGGCGCAGCCGCTCCAGTCCACGAGGGACGCCGCCCCTTTCGCACGTCGCCCATGAGTGTGAACTGGGACACAACGCCTAGCGTTCCACCCGTCTCGAGGAGGGAGTGGTTCATCCGTCCCTGCTCATCTTCGAAGATGCGCAGTCGGCATAGCTTCTGCGCGAGGCTCCTGGCGTCGGCCAGGTCATCGTCGGGTGCGACGCCGACCAGAGCGAGGATCCCGGCGTTCATCTCCCCCACGGTCTCTCCGGCTACACCGACGCGGGCCTTCGAGACGCGCTGAGCAACCGCGCGCACTAGAGCGCTTCCTGCTCCGCAAAGCGCCCTCGATAGACCGCCTCACCCTCTGCTCGCAGGATCACCAACTGGCAGATTCGGACGCCAGCGTGGATCTCGAGTGAATGGCCTGAGACATTCGACATTTCCAGGACCTGGCGATTGGAGACGCCGGGCTGCACGAATGCGGAGGTGACGTGAATCATGAGCCCAAGCCTGGCAAACCGGCTCCGACCCTCGAGAAATCCGCACAGAGAGGGGCTCAGCGTGACCCGTTCCTCGGTAATGCCGTGGATCGTCGCCCCGGGTTCGAGGACGTAGGGCTCGGCCAGCGATCGCACGTGCGTGAAGTCCCGGAAGTCGACGTCGTCTAGAATCGGGATCGGCCGCTCACTGCCGTCGATGACACGGATCGTGTCGCCCAGCGTCAGATCAATTGAAGCCGGACCGACCTGGGTCGGATCGAAGGGCTCCAGGCGGATTCCGCCGTTAGCGATTTCTTCGAGTAGCGGCTCGCGAGTGAGAACGGCCATGGGGGCGCGGATGATAACGTTGGCACCCATGCCGCACCCGTACTTCGACGCGCCCCGCCCCGCAGTCTTCGGACATCGCGGCGCGAGCGGTGAGCTTCCGGAAAACACCCTGGCCGCCTTCGAGCGCGCGCTCGCCCAGGGTGCCGATTTCCTCGAGACCGACATTCACCGGACACGTGACGGGCACATCGTGGTCGCACACGACGCAGACATTTCGCGCGTGAGCGATGGCCGCGGACAAATCGAGGCTCTCGACTGGAGTGCGCTGCGCAACCTCGATGCGGGCCATGGCTTCAGCCCGGACGCTGGGGCCAGCTTCCCGGAACGAGGCAAGGGGCATCGAATGCCTCTACTGGAAGAGGTCTTCGCCACGTTTCCGGACGCCCGCTTGAACGTCGAGTTGAAGTCGAACGATCCAGCGCTGGCACCCGAAGTGATCCAGATGATCCAAGCCCACGGGCGCGAGGACCGGACCCTACTTGCCGCCGCCGAAGACGACACGATGGCGTTGCTGCGAGCCGCACTTGGCGGAAGTTCCGCGCGTCCCGCTGTGGGTGCCTCGGTCGGCGACATCCTCGGCTTTGTGCGTTCCGCGATCGATGGCACCGCCCCACCCGCGTCTGCCTTCGCGCCGATGGTGCTCCAGGTCCCACCCAGCTTCGCGAACCAGCCACTCGTGACCCCCGACTTTGTACGCCACGCCCACGCACACGACTTGTTCGTTCATGTCTGGACGATCAACGACGACGACGAAATGGTGCGTCTCCTGGAGCTCGGCGTCGACGCTGTCATGAGCGATTTTCCCGGGCGGCTCCGGTCCATCACCGACCGGCATCTCGCAAGAGATCGCGCGTGACCCAGGATGCCGCCGACCCGGCGCCCTTCCTCCTGGAGGTGGCCGACGGCTTGCCCGATTCCGGACGTCCAGTCCTCGACCTCGCCTGTGGTCGAGGGCGAAACGCCCGCGCGATCGCCCGACGTGGCCGACGCGTGGTCGCCGTAGACCGAGACCCGCAAGCACTTGGTTTCGTGTCGGGGGGAGACCCCGCACGGACCATCCAGCTGCTCCAGACGGACCTGGAGTCCGGATCGGGAATTCCTTTGGAATCCAGGAGTTGTGACGTAGTCCTCGTGTTTCGGTTTCTTTCCCGCGCACTGACCAGCGAGATTGAACGGGTCCTGGCTCCCGGAGGGCAGCTAGTCTACGAAACCTTCACCCTCGACCAGAGAGAGTTGGGCTATGGGCCCAAAAGCAATGCGTTTCTCCTCGAACGGGGTGAGCTCCAGAAGCTATTCCCGGGCCTTCGGACACTGCACGCCGAGGAGGGCCGCTACGAGCAGCCGCGCGTCCAGGCGACCGCTCGGCTTCTCGCCGAGAAGCCATCCTAAGTCGCCTCGATTCGCTTCAGCGCCCACCGTGCCAGCGTCGCCACTTCCGAGTCATTCGCCGCGGCGTGGCGTCGGACGGCGGGCACCAAAGCCGGATCCCCGGAGTTGCCGGCGGCGACCAGTGAATTGCGAAGCAGGCCGAGGTACTTGGCGCGGCGCAGCGCCGTTCGACGTGTACTCGCCCGCCAGGCGTCTTCGCTGAGACCCAACAGCCACGCAAGGGACGCGCCCTGCCAATCTTCTCTCGGAGCCAGCCGCGCCCGGAGCCCCAGTGGATCACTCGGGCGAGTGCGCCGATCGCGCGCGTTCCATGGGCAAACTTCCTGGCAGACATCGCAACCGAAGACCCAGCCGCCCTGCCCGTCTCGGAGATCTTCGGCGGTCGACCGCTGCTGCTCGATCGTGGTGTATGAAATGCAGCGGCTCGCATCGAGGACGTAGGGCTCGGGAAACGCGTCCGTGGGACAGGCGTCGAGGCAGGCGCGACACGATCCGCAGTGGTCGACCTCGATCGGATCGTGGGGCAGTTCGAGATCGCTCAGCACGACACCCAGGAACCAATACGATCCGAACTGCTGATTGAGCAGCAGCGTGTTCTTGCCAATCCAACCCAACCCGGCGCGAGCAGCCACCGCACGTTCGAGTACCGGGCCAGTGTCCACATAACTTCGTAGCGCGACAACTTCCGGCACCACCGCCTCGATGGCCGCTTCAAAGGCCCGGAGTCGATCTCCAAGAACCTCGTGGTAGTCCTCGCCTCCGGCATAGCGAGCGATTTTCACGTCCTTGCCGAGCGGCTCTCCCGGGTCATACACCAAACCGACCGCGATCGCGGTACGCGCATTCGATAACACACGGCGCGGATCTGCCCGGGCTTCGCTCCGGCCTTCGAGCCACGCCATCTCGCCGGCATACCCACGCCCGAGCCACTCATGGAGGAACGCGTCGCGCGGCCCCGGTGCTGCGGGACCGAAGCCGACCGCGTCGAAGCCGAGCGCGAGCCCAATCGCTCGAATCCGCTCAGCGAGCGACGCCATGCCCTGCATCTTTAAGCGCGATTTCGCATCTTATGCGCGGTTTCGCATCTCATGCGCGGTTTCGCTCTGCACGGCGCAGAACGACGTCGACTCCGAGCATCAAGCCGACCGCGATGACGTACGTGAGCAATCCGAGCAGTGTGTGACCCGGCCCTTCGACTGCGACCTCGACGCCGTAACGATCAGCCAGCACCGCGGTGCCCAACACGCGCGCCAGATTCCCGGCCATCGCTAGCGGGATGACACTGAGCGCCAACAGCGTTCGTGCCCAATAGCTGCGCAGGCTGAGGTAGCCGAGCAAGACACCCAGCGGCGCCAGCGTAATGACCGAAGTCACGCCGCTACACGCCTCGGCGACGAACAGGGCGCCGCCACCGGGCAGGATCATCACGTTGCCCTCGCGCTGAACCGGTTCGCCGAAGGTGTTGAGGATGTCGACGGCAACCACAGAGACCCACATCTGCAAGCGCACGATGAGGGGCGTCGTCCAGGCGTTGGGAGGCGGCACCATGAACAGAAGAAACGAAACCGGGAACACTGCGGCGCGCAGCCAACCGCGGCCCCGCAACCACCAGAGTGCCGAGGCCACCGCCGCGACCACGCCAAGCCCCTGCAGCCAGATCACACTCGAGAGCACGCCCGCTGCCATCAGCAAGACGGCGCCACCAACGCCCAAGGCGCCGATCGACTCCGGCGCGATGAGCACCTGTTCGCGCCGAGGTCGTTCGCGCAGCCAGATCCAGAGGCTCACCACCGGAATCAGGAATCCGTGGGAGAGATAATCGACGCTCGACCAGACCTGGGCAAGCGCATAGAGCGATGGCGCTACCGCAACAGCCAGGATCGCGAGGAACATCCATTCGCGCGGGGAACCGCCACCACTCGTTGCGGTCGATGTTGCGGTCATGCTGGGCTCGCTCAACGATCGCTCCTGATCACGGGTCCGAGGAGGCTATCATCGGCGCCCCGGACCGGCCGCAAGAGGACCAGGGTTGCGATCACGCGCGACCCTCCAGCCGCGCCACCATTCCGCCGATGGAGCCTTGGATGCAGCAGGATCGTCTCGTATTCCTGATTGGAGCGCCCCGCTCCGGAACCACGCTGACGATGCGCATGCTCGGCAGCCATCCGAAAATTCACGCGCCGGCGGAGCCTCATCTGATGCCGCCGCTCGCCCACCTCGGTTTCCACGAGCGCGTGGATACCGCGCCCTACGATCCGGTCATCACGCAACTTGGCCTGCGCAGCCTCGTCGCGGAGCTCCCCAACGGGGAAGCCGACTACCTGGATGCGCTGCGAAAGGCCACGGATCATCTGTACACACAGAGCCGCGCCGCGAACGGCGCGGACGATTCGGTGCTCTTCCTCGACAAGACGCCAGCCTATGCGCTGGTCCTCGATTTTCTGGCCCGGCTCTATCCGAACGCGCGCTACGTCGTCCTGACCCGCCAGCCCATGGCGATCTGGTCGTCGATCATCGATTCGTTCTTCGACGGCGACCACGTGTCCGCTCATGCACACAATCCGATTCTCGAACGCTATGTGCCGGCGATTGCGCGCTTCCTGCGGGATGCCACCGTCCCGATGCTGCATCTTCGTTACGAAGACCTGGTCGCAGACCCCGAGACCCACATGGCCAAGGTCTGCGAGTTCGTCGGGATCGAGTTCGATCCAGACATCGTGAATTACGGCGAGCGTGAGGGCGGCGCCTCCGCCTCGGCCCGCGGCCTGGGTGATCCCATGACTGTGGCCAAGGAAACCCGGCCGACGACGGCCAGCGTTGGCAAATGGACCAAGGGCCTCGAGACCGACCCGGATCGCCTGGCCCAGTTCAGGGAGATCGCGGCTCACCTCACCGACCCAGATCTCGCCACCCTGGGGTATGACGGGCCCGAGATGCGCCAGACCCTGGCCAGCATCGCACCGCGGGACGCCGGACCCACCCGTGCGAAGCTCACCCGCTACTCGATCGAGCGACGCCTGTTGGTCATGGCCCGCAAGCAGACCGGCCCAGGGCGGCCCCTCGGCCGGTTGGTACGCTTCGTCCGCGCGGCCTGCGACGTGCTGCTCCGCTGACCCGATTCTCACCTCGTGCTATAAAGATCCCTATGGAACGCCAGACGCAACTATCCGAATCCGAGCCCCGCACCGAAATGCGCTGGGAAGCGCCCACCTTCCAGGTGATTTCGCTCTGCTGCGAAATTTCGGCCTACTCGCCGGACGACGAGCCCCTCTTCTAAGAGGCCCTGTTCTCGCAGATCCTTCGACCGGCGGCCGCCGGATCGAGGTCGCGCGCCATCAGCCGGGAACCACCTCAAACTCGTCCGCGAGCCAGAGCGGCGAGTTCGCCAGATCGATGAACTTGCGTTCGTCGTCGAGAAGCTCCGCTCCAGCCTTCCTCCCGGCTTCGGTTTCCAGGGATTCGGCCAGCGCCGCGCGATCCGCGAACCAGAGCTCGGCTACCCCGTCATAGGCGGCTGGGCCCCCGCGGCCTGCCTGGAGAGCCACGTTCAGCTCGTCATATCCGGTGTGGACCTGGACGTAGCGAAGCGCCCCGATCGCGGCTGCGCGCTCGCGAACCAGTGGCGCGTGGCGCGTCCGCCAATAAGTCTGGAACTCCTCGCGCGACAGTTCCGGGAGGCGGCGCAGACAAAAGACGAGTTTGATCATCGGGATCCTTTCGGCCGCTCGCGCCAGACGCCCGAAGCGCCGATACACTTCGCGCACCTGGGGGGTGAGAGACAACGTGATTCAAAGGCTGCTGCAACGCGCACAGCAGATCTTGCGACGCTACTTCGTTGCAGGGATTCTCGCCTTCGCGCCCATTGGCATCACGGTCTACGCGCTCTCGTCGATCGTTCAGTATCTCGACGGCCTGCTGCTGCCGCGCCTGCTGGCGCTGGTCTTCCCGGAAGTCCAGGACCCGCCGACGATCCCTCTCGTTGGTGCGCTGTTCACGCTCATCGTGATCTTGTTATTTGGTGTCGTCGCGCGGCACCTGTTCGGGTGGGAACTGGTTCGGGTGACGGAGCGGCTGCTGCAGCGCGTGCCGGTCGCTCGAAACATCTACAATGCCGTGAAGCAGCTATTCGAGGCGATCTTCCGCTCCGAAACCCAGAGCGCGTTCAGTCGGGTGGTCCTCGTCGAGTACCCGCGCAAGGGGGTCTGGGCCCTCGCCTTCACGACCGGCCCAGCGCGCGGCGTGCTGCAGGAAATCACCGAGGAGACCATGGTGAACGTCTTCGTTCCGACGACGCCGAACCCGACCTCGGGGTTCTTCCTGTTGGTCCCGGACTACGATCTCAAGACCGTCGATCTGACCGTCGAACAGGCGTTCAAGCTCGTGATGTCAGCGGGGTTGGTCGCTCCGGATGATTCGGAAGGTGAGGCCCCAACGACGCTCCCCGACTGACAGGGCGCCTTGGCGGCCGGAGGCGCCTAACGATCCGTGGCTTCGCTCCGGGCCTTGTAGAGGTACCAGGCACCCAGAACCGCCCACAGGACCGCGCCTCCCTGGTTGAACCACCCATATTCCTGCATGCTCGCGTCCGTGCTGAACCAGCCGTCGTAGGCAAACCATGCGGCCAGTCCGAACAACAGCACCGGCAGGAAGTACGGCCCGTCAAACGGCGTGGGCGCGAATTCTTCCTCTTCGGGCTCGTTCTGAGAACTGGCCTCATCCGTCTCGGTCTGACTCATTTCGGGTCCTCACTCGCGCGTGCAATCATGGCGCGGAAGCCAGGATGACCCAGGAGTGCGATCGCTTCACCTTCCTGGATTCGACGACGTAGCTCGGGGTCGTTCATCATCTTCTGGAACTCGGGGTCGTTTCGAACCGAGGCGATCCGCGGACCGACCTCGCCGAAGACCTGGGCCATCTCCAACTCGAAGACCTGGGGATCGCGTATCGCGTCGGCTGAGACCAAGCCGAGGTCGCCCAGTTTCCGCCGAAAGCCGGCATCCCGTGCGAGTTCGCGAAACGTCGGCCGCCGCATGGCGGAGCTGACGGCGCCCCGTTCGACATCCGCCCAGAAGCCCGGGTCGGACTGGAGCATCCGCATCCGACTGTCGCTGACGATGCCCTGTGCGGCCTCGAGGGCGACGCCGGGCTGGGCGACGAGCCGCGCGGTCATCCGGCTCGACGCATCGGACTCGTCGACCAGGACCTCGCTGCCCGCTTGAAATGCCGGCGCGGTGGCCGCGGGCAAGAGGGCGCCCGAGAGATCAGGAAGGTCCGGCCGAAGGCCAGAAATGCGCGCGCCCTCGGCGAAGTTGGCCAGCCAGAGCAGGGGCAGCGCGAAGATCAGCCCTCGAGCTGCGCCCAGGCAGGCGCCGGCAAAGCGCGATGGCTGGGAGATCCACTCGGTACGCTCACGAACCTTCAAGGCGGCGATCCCCACCCCGGCGTGAACCAGGATGAACCCGAGACTGCCGCTGATGAGCGTGCCGACCCAGCCCGGAGCGCCCAGAGCGGCCGCCGCCGGACCGCCCCCGTGTAGGGATGCCAGCAGTGCGGCCCCATAGGCAAGCGGAAGCCCCGCCAGCCGAATCGCAGCCTCGGGGCCGCCACGGCGAAAGCCCCCGAAACCGAGGGCCAGGACTAGAAGGACGATCAATGCGTCGAGCCACATGTCTGCTCCAATCGGCGCGGCGCCGGCCTGTCTGAAGTACCTGGCTCACGCCGAAAATCACGGGGTTGAAAAGTCGTTGCATGCAGGCCCAGACCTGCACCTGAATGCCGTATGCTGCAGTTGGACGTCGAGTTGGGCTCCTAAGTGCCCGACTTCCCGTGACCGAACGCCTGGCACGCGACTTGCGTAGTACGTTCTGCATGAAGCACCGGGGACCCTGGCTCGACCGAACTCTCAATCCGTCGCACACCTACGGAAACGAGCTGTACATGGCGCACACCCGAGATGATTCCGGTTCCCGTCGGCCCCGCCAGACTCGTCGCCGTCCGCGCCGGCGGGCGCCCATCGACACCGCCGAGCCCTACCAGCCCGGGCTCCACCGCAGTACGCCCTCGCCGCAAGCCCCCCGCGTAGACGAAGCCGCCGAACCCAGGCGCCGCCGGACCCGGTCTGCCCCGGAAACGACGCCGCGCGAGCGGACGGCCGAAGAGAAGGTTCTCCGCGAAGCCAAGGCCGCTGCCAACCAGAAGATTGGCTTCATGGCACACCTGGTCGCATACAGCAGCGTGCTGTTTTTCCTGCTGGTTATCGCGGGCTTCAAGGTTGCCACCATCGTGGCCCTCGCCTGGGGCATCGGCCTCGGGAGCCATTATTTCGCGGCCCTCGTTGCCCCGCGTCTGCGCAGCAAAATGATCGACGACGAGGTCAAAACCCGACTCCAGGCCGACGTGCCGCAGGTTCGAAGAACGCTGGAGAATGAGCAATCGCGCCGCGTCGAGGAACTGTCGGCCTCGATCGCCCACGAGATCCGAAATCCCATCACCGCGGCCAAGAGCCTGGTGCAGCAGATGGGCGAAGACCCCGGCGCCAATGACAACGTCGAGTACGCGAACGTGGCACTCGAAGAACTGGAACGCGTCGAGCGGAGCATTTCGCACCTGCTGCGCTTCGCGCGCGAAGAAGACATCGAACTGCGAACGGTTGAATTGCGGGCCGTAATCGAGAGCGCCATCGAGACGTTCCGCGACCGGCTCAGCAAGAGCGGCGTCGTGATCGAACTGGAAACCGAAAGCGCTGGCGACATGCAGGGCGATCCAGAGAAGCTCCGACGGGTCGTCATCAACCTGTTAGGCAACGCCCTGGACGCCTTCGAGGAGATCGAGATCCCTGAGCCGAACATCCACATTCAGGCCGGCGAGAACCTCGCGGGCACCGAAGTCTGGGTGCGCGTGAAGGACAACGGTCCGGGTATGGATCCCGAGCGGCTCGCCAAGATCTTCAGCCCCTTCTTCACCTCCAAGGCCTCGGGCACCGGCCTCGGCCTCGCCATCACCAAGAAGGTCGTGGATGCCCACGGGGGTTCCATCGAGGCCCACTCCGAGCCCGGCTCAGGAACCGAGTTCGTACTGACCTTCCCGAAGGTAGAATCCGAAACCGGAGCGACTTCGTGAGCCGGGTCGCGCGACGCAGCCGGCACGACGGAAGGCGAAGGACCCGGCGCCACAGCGGCGACGGACGTCGCGGCGACAAAGGGCGCAAGCGCGCACCCGCAAGCACGCCGTACCAGGAAGCCGAGCGCCGGGCCGATCGACAGCTTACGGCCCTGCGCGAGGTCGGCGTATTCCTGCTGGTCATGCTGCTGCTCTCATTCGTTGCCCGCGGCGCTGCCTTCTGGGTCGGCCTGTTCTGGGGCTTCTCGGTCCTCCGCAAAGTGAGTCGCGCGTTCATCGAACCGGAACTCCGACAGCGTTGGATCGATCGCGAGGTCGGCCAACGACTCGACACCGAAGTCACAGCCCACCGACGACAGGTCGGCGACGAGCACTCGCGGCACATCGAAGACCTCGCCGCCGGCGTGGCACACAAGATCAGCAACCCGATCACGGCCGCGAAGGGCCTCGTACAACAGATGGGTGAAGATCCGCTGGCGCGCGAGAACGTCGACTACGCCAGCGTCGCACTCGACGAACTCAATCGCGTCGAGAAGAGCATCTCTCACCTGCTCCGCTTCGCCCGCGAACCCGACTTCGCCTTCGACGAAGTGCCCGTCGAGGAAGTGATCGATTCGGCGTTGGCCACGCTCGCCGAACGCGTCGACAGCGAGGGCATCGACCTCCGCGTAGAAATCGATGCGCCGGGAGTACTCTGGGGCGACCGCGAGAAGCTGCGCCGCGTGATTCTCCATCTCCTTGCCAACGCGTTCGATGCGGTGGCCGCAGTGGCCCATCCGCAGGTCGTGCTCCAGGCCGGACACGACCTCGCCGGCTCCGAGGTCTGGATCCGTGTCCGCGACAACGGACCCGGGATCCCGACCGAACAGATCGAGCGAATCTGGAGCCCGTTCTACTCCTCCAAGGAGGACGGCGCTGGCTTCGGGCTGGCACTGGCCAAGAAGCTCGTTGAAGGCCACGGCGGCCAGATTGAACTGAATTCCGGCAGTCGCGACGGATCCGAGTTTCTCGTCGTCCTGCCCCGTGAGCGCAGCGAAAAGGAACTCCAGCAATGAGCGAACCCAGAATCCTGATCGTCGAGGATGAGTCCGCGATCCGTCTCGCCCTCTCGGGGCTCCTGAAGCGCGAGGGTTACACTGTCGAGCAGGCGCCCGATGGTTCAACCGCCCTCGGCCTGCTGACCGAGAACGCCTATGACTTCATCCTGACCGACCTCGCGCTCGGCGAAGGCGCGTCGGGAATGGACGTGCTCCGCAAGGCGAAAGAACTCCACCCCGAGACACCCGTGGTCATGATCACAGCTCACGGCAACGAAAAGGTCGCCGTCGACGCCATGAAGTTAGGCGCCGACGACTACGTCCCCAAGCCGTTCGACAACGATGAGATCCGCCTCGTGGTGCGCCGCGCCGTCGAGCGGACGCAGCTCGCGCGGGAGAACCGCATGCTGCGCGAGCGCGTCGAGCGCGAGTTCGGCATGAGCAACCTGATCGGCTCGGGCGCCACGATGCGCTCGGTTTTCGGAACGATTCACAAGGTGGCCGAAACCGATCTAACGGTTCTGGTGCGTGGAGAGAGCGGCACCGGCAAGGAACTCGTCGCCCAGGCCCTTCACGAACACAGCGCGCGCAAGAATCGCCCGTTCGTGGCCGTCAACTGCGCGGCCATCAGCGCCGAGCTGGTGGAGAGCGAACTGTTCGGCCACGAGAAAGGCGCGTTCACGGGCGCCGATGCCAAGCGCGCGGGCCGTTTCGAAACCGCCGACGGCGGCACGATCTTCCTGGACGAAATCGGCGACATGGCGCCGGCCACCCAAGCCAAGGTGCTGCGCGTCCTCCAGGAGCGATCCTTCGAACGCGTGGGCGGTACCAAGCAGATCGAGGTCGACGTTCGAGTCGTGGCCGCGACCCACCGGGACCTGGAGGCCGAGGTCGAAGCCGGGCGGTTCCGCGAGGACCTCTACTACCGACTGAAGGTCGTCGAGATCCAGATGCCGGCGCTGCGGGATCGGCCGGAAGATCTTCCAGCGTTGACCGATCGCTTCCTCGAGCAGGTGGCGGAACGACTCGATCGACCTGTCCGCAAGCTGGCGCCAAGCGCGCTCGCTGCCCTCACCCGACACACCTGGCCCGGGAACGTCCGCGAGTTGCGCAACGTCATCGAGCAGGCCGCTGTCCTCGCCGCCGGCGACGAGATCGAGTGCGACGACATCCAGGTGATCCGGCGGCCCGGCGACGGCCTTCCCGCGGCGGTACCTGTCGCGGACGTCGCTTTCAGCGACGCCAAGAAGCACGCGGTCGAAGCCTTCGAACGCTCCTACCTGCTGCGCGCCCTGCGCGAGAACGACGGGAACATCTCTCGCACCGCCGAGGCCATCGGCATGGTGCGGCAGAGCCTGCAACAGAAGATTCGCGAGCTCGGGCTTCGCGATGAGGACTGGACCCAGTCCGTTTAGAGCGATGTGCCTAACGAGTCCGCCACGAAGACGGACGAAGGAGACCCCATGACACGACGACCCGGATTTTTTGCACGACTGAGCGGCCTGATGCGCGGCCTGATGAGCGGCTGGATGCGAGACCGCGAAGAGGACAACCCGCGCGCAGTCTACGAGAACGCCATCGGCGAGCGCGTCAAGCAGTATCGCCAGCTCAAGGATGCCGTCGCCGGAATCCTCTACATGCGAAACAAGCTCGAAGCCGAACTCAGCGAACGCCGCGGTGAGCTGGCGCGAACCCTTGAAGACATTCGCCGTGCCGTCCGCAAGGGCGACGACGAAGCGGGCATGGCGCTGATCCAACGGAAGCAGGCGCTGGTGGCCGAGATCGAACGCGCCGAAGGCGACTACACGAGCCTTAAGAACGAGGCCGAAGAAGCCAAGGGCAACCTGGTTCGTTTCCGCGAAGAGATCCGATCCCTCGAACGAGAAAAGGGCCAGACCCTGGCCCGGATTGCCAATGCGTCGGCGCGGCGGCGGATCCGCAATGCGATCGATGGACTGTCGGTCGACGCGGACATGAAAGCGCTCGAGAACGTTCGCACCCATGTGGCCAAACTCGGCACCGAGAACGATCTCGACAAGGAACTCGGCCTCGCCAACGACGTCAGCGAGCGCATCAAGGCGATTCGCCAGGAAGCGACCGACGACGGCGCGCGCCGAGAACTCGAAGAGTTGAAGCGCGAGATGGGACAGATGACGATCCCGGCCGAGGCCACCGAAGTGGCCACGCGCACCGCCCTGGCGACGAACTAACGATGGAGCACGCCATGACTCATGCGACTCAACGCGCCTCGTCGAGGCTTCGCCACGACGAGGATGAATTCGAACGCGCCGTCTATCGGATCGAGCACCAGGAGCAAATCGAGCGACGCGTTCGAAGCGTAGGCTGGCTCCATCTGGCGACGTCATCGCTGGCCATTCTCGCGGGCATCGGCTTGTTCGGCGCCATCGCTCCATGGGGCCTGCTGAGTGGCGACGCGACAGCCGCATTCGTCACGGGCACCGTTGGCTCGGTGCTGGCCGCGATCATGTTCGCCGTCGCGCTTCCAGGCCTCATCGCCGGTGTTGGCCTACTTCGCCGCAAACCCTGGGGCCGCACGGTCTCCATTGTGGTCAACGCGTTGTTGCTATTCCAGGTGCCGATCGGAACTGCCGTTGGCGCGTACGCGCTCTACGTGTTGCTCCAGAGCGACACTCGGCACTACCTGGAATCAAGCGGCTGACCCAGCGGCTCTCGGCCGCCCCTCCCGGCGAATGGACGTCCGCCTAGCGGAGCCGGATACGGAGTTCGGCGGGGAGCCGAATCGCGTCTTCGCCGGCCTCTTCCATCGCGAGCCGGAGGCCTGGGGGAAGCGAAGCTCTCGGAATCTCGATGTCGAGCTGGACCACTTCCTGCGTCGGAATCGGGAGGTTGGCCCCAGTCGACCCCAGCGTCGCATCGTCGGAGACTTCGAGGACCTTCTCTTCGTCCTCTTCCTCCTCGACCTCGTCGAGCAGGTCGACCTCGGCACTCTCGGCGCTGGGTTGCGCGAAGATCGTCTGACCCGAATTTGCTGCCAGCGGAGCAACGACGGTGGCGGGCGCACACACCTCATTGCTGACCGGCTGGTGATCCAGCACGAACGTCAGATCGAAGTCCTCGACCTTGACGACATCGCCGGGGCGCAGGAGCCTGGTGCCCTCGAGTCGCAGCCCGTTGATCCAGGTCCCGTTGACCGAACCTTCGTCTCGGGCCTCGAAGCCATCATCGCTCCGAGCGAACGTCACATGGCAGCGCGATACGCTGGTGGCGGCGAGCACGATTCCGCAATCGTCGGATCGGCCGGCTTGAATCTCGTCCGTCTCCCAGGCGACGACGCCCTGGAGCTTCCCAGCATGCTGAACGATCCAGCCGGCGTGGGCACTGAGGTCCCGGGGAGCCGCCGCGACCTCCGCGCCGCTCTCGGCCCACTCGCTGGCGAGATCCTCGTCGTCGCGGCGGACTTCTCGCGCCAGGGTGTCGACCCCGGATGGCTCCACCGCTGAGGCCTCCGCAGGGGCCGGCTCGTCGCTGCCTTCCACGGTGGCGAGGTCCGCTTGTCCGAAGTCGAAGAGTGCGGTGTGCTCGCCGGGATCGGCGATCACCGGCGCATCCGTCGCCGCGGGTTCATCCACCAACAGATCAGCGCTCGAGACCTCGAAGTCCGTGGGTTCATCGGGAGTGGCGTCGGAGAGAATCTCGTCCTCACTGAACGAGTAGATCCCACCCGGATCGGGTGAGTCTGCGGGGCCCATGACCAGCGGCGGTTCGGCCGACTCCATCTCGACGACCGCTTGCGCGTCGTCACCCGAGGCGTCCGACGACGCCTCGACCATCGGCTCCGCATCCAACACCTCATCCAGCGACACGGGCTCACCCGTCACCTCGGCGTCCCCCGAGGCATCCCCGGGAACGTCCGCAAAGTAGGTCTGGGCAGCATCCCAGGCATCGCTCGGACCGACAGGTGCAGCGGCCAGCACCGGATCGTTCGTGGCCATGCCACCGATGCGGAGCGTGTGCTTACCGATGGTGATGTCGTCGCCTTCGCAGACACGGGCACTGCCATCCACGCGTGTGTCGTTCACGAGCGTTCCGTTCTCACTCCCGAGGTCGTCAATCCACATGACGCCCCCGGTCCCGCATCGAAGGACGGCATGGAAACGACTGACGGCCAGGTTGTTGACCACCAGATCGTTTTCTTTCATGCGACCGATCCGGAGTTCCTCTCCTTCGATCGGCATTTCCTGGATCAAGCGATCCTTGAGAAGCAGTTGAATCTTCGGCGGCGATTCCATGAGGGCCTCTTGGCGCGGCTCGGTCCAGGCGACGTCCACCGTCGTCCTGAAACCTGCAGCTCTACGAAGACTCATCGCCCTGCCCCAAAGGCGACTTGACCCCACCGCACCGGCCGTAGCCGATCGCCCGAAGAAGCCCGAGCCCGCTGATTGCTCCGTACCCCAGAGACGATATGATGCATCGCGTCATCGCCACCGCCAAGGAGCCCCATGGCCCGCTACACGTACGATCGCCTGACAGCGCTCGACCACTCCTTCCTGCTGCTGGAGCGGCCCAACAGCTTCATGCACGTCTCCTCGGTCGCTCTGCACGATGCCAGGGCCCTTCGGGGCCCTTCGGGCGGGATTGATGTCGGTCTGATCCGCCAGGGCATCACGGGGATCCTCCACCGGATCCCGCGCTACCGCCAGAAGCTGGCCGAGATCCCGATTTCGGGCGCCCCCATCTGGATCGACGATCCCGAGTTCAACATCGAGTATCACATTCGCCACACAGGCCTTCCGCGGCCCGGTGATGCCGGGCAGCTCAAACGTCTCGCCTCGCGCATCATGGCGCAGCGCCTCGATCGCTCCCGCCCGCTCTGGGAGATGTGGGTGATCGAGGGCCTCGAAGACGATCGATTTGCCGTGATCAGCAAGACCCACCACTGCATGATCGACGGCGTCTCCGGTGTCGATCTGATGAACGTCATGATGAGCCCATCGCCCGACGCCGAGATCGTTGACGCGCCACCCTTCGTCCCGCGTCGCAAGCCGACATCGGGCGAGTTGCTGCGCGACGAACTCGTGCGGCGTGTCACCCTTCCGTTCGAGATCGCGCGCGACCTCGGGAAACTCGTCACCGAGGCCGAAGAGAGTCGCCGTGGCGTCTTGTCCCGAGTGCGCCAGCTGGCGGACTCGTTAGGCACGACCCTTCGCCCCGTGTCGAAGACCCCACTCAATCAGCCCATCGGACCGCATCGTCGCTTCGACTGGACGACCCACGACCTTGCGGACATCAAGCAGGTCCGGGCGGCCCTCGGCGGCTCGATCAACGACGTGGTACTGACCATCGTAACGGGCGCCGTAAGGAGGTTCCTCCAGCATCGGCGGGTCGCCGTCGAAGGCATCGACTTCCGTGTCATGGCCCCGGTCAGCGTGCGCAAGAGCAACGACGCGGGAACGCTCGGCAATCGCGTCTCGGCCTGGTTCGTGAGCTTGCCGCTCGCCGAAGCGGACCCCAAGCGACAACTCGACGACATCGCCTCGCAGACCCAGGATCTGAAGGAGAGCAAGAGTGCCGTCGGTGCCGACTTCCTCACCCAGGCCGCCGAATGGACGCCTGCGACGCTGCTCTCCCTCGGCGCCCGCAACGTCACCCGATTGCAGCCGTTCAACCTCGTCGTCACCAACGTCCCCGGCCCACAGGTTCCGCTTCACCTGTTAGGCGCGCGAATGGAGGAGACCTATCCAATGGTTCCCTTGATCGAGGGTCTCGGTCTCGGCATTGCCCTCTTCAGCTACAACGGGAAGATCCACTGGGGCCTCAACGCCGATTATGAGCTGGTGCCGGATCTCGGGCGCTTCGTCGGTTTCATTGAAGCGGCCTTCCAGGAGCTGCAGGAAACCGCCGCCGCGACCACGAAGAAGCGCGCTGCACGACGGGCGAAACGCGCGCGCAAGACCAACGGGAGTCAGCCGGCCGCTGACGCGTAGGAGAGCACGAGGCGCTCGAGTTCGAAGACGTGATCGTCGCTGGCACCTGCATTGCGCAACGCCTTTGCGAGTTCGAGTACATACTCGTCGTTCGGGCCGCTTGGCCCACGCGACCGACAGACGGTCTCGGCAATCTCTTCGAGCGCGGCCGGACCCAGGTAGTTGGGGTTCGCCGGCGTCGCCACGTAGACGAGTCCGTCCTGGATACGCTCGTCGGGAGAGGAGAGCTCGAGTACCACGCGCACCCGCTCGTAGCCACCCTGCTCGCGGAAATCGAGCCCGCCGAGGATGGCGGCCACCTCGCCCGAAGCGATGCGATAGGCCATCCCGAAGCAAACGCCCTCCGGATCGGGGAGAAGCGTCACGACGCGACCGGGAGAGCCCGGCACGCCGCGGTGATCCGTGGATCCTTGCCAGAACCGTCGCACCCAGCCCGAGAGCCGTGCCGGCCTCTGCTCGGCGAAGCCGAACTCGGGTCGCCAGACCAGGCTGCCGTAGCCGAACACCCAAAGATCGCCGGGCTCCGCATCGTCACGCATCGCGACGCAGGTTCGCAGCCGGGCTAGTTGCCCGCCAGCAACCCCGGCCAGTTCTTGTCGGCCTGTTCGATGTAGTTATCGCGGTCCTTCACCCACTTCTTCATGATCGATTCGCTGTAGTTCAGGTAGAGCTTGTCGTCCGTGATCGTGAACAGTTCGGGTTCGGTACTTGCCGTAGAGCCGTTGGCCACCGCATAGGCGCAGTAGCCCCCGTACTGCGGTGCATAACGTTCGGGCTCGGCGAGGAAAACCGTACGGTTCGCGGCGGACGAGAAGTGCCAGGTCGCCCCGTTCCACTCGGCAGAAAATTCGTCGCTGCCCGCGACGTAGCGATTCTCGGTGAAGTAGCCCACGACGTCGGCACCTGAGACGGCGACGGGTGAGAAAATTCCGGACTGGTAGATCGGATCGACGGCAGCCGCCGCGCTGGGAATCCCCAACAGCACAACGACGATGGCGAGACGGGCAATGGAATGGATCATGTCTTCTCCTGTTGTTGGCTCACGGCATTCGGATGCCTTGGCCAGTGGATCGTCACACACTGGAGGGATTCTTCTTGCAGTTTGAACATGCGGACTACCTGCGCGATCCCGATGGTCATTGGATCGAGCTCGCCGAGCAGAGAGCGGCGCCCAGCCGCTACGACGTCGGCTCGAGCTCGTAGCGAATCGCCTGGATGACCAGCTGGACGTCGCCGCGCGGGCGACGCAGCAAGACCTGGTCCCCAGCTTGCTTCCCCATCAAGGCACGACCCATCGGGGATTCGAGGCTGAGCCGGCCGATTTCCGGCTCGGATTCATCGGGCCCCACCAGCCGTATCTCACGAACCGTGCCGTCCTCTTCTGCGACGGTCACGTACGCGCCAAAGTAGATCTTGCCTTGTTGGTCGGGGGTGTTTCGAACGACCGTGAGGGCGTCCATTCTTTTCGAGAGAAACCGCAGGCGCCGGTCGATCTCGCGCAGTCGTTTTTTGCCGTAGATGTACTCCGCGTTCTCGGAGCGATCGCCCAGGGCTGCCGCCTCGGAAACCTCGTGGGTCACCTTCGGCCGCTCGACCTTCCACAGGTACTCGGCTTCTTCCTCGAGCTTCTGGAAGCCCGCGGGCGTGATGTAGCTGCCCATGGGCGAGAGGTGTGCCGTCCCAGCGCAATGCGGTCAAGGGGCAGCCGGCGGTCGGATGGCTAACTTGCCCGCCTTGCAGGCAATCTTCGACACCGTGCACGAGGCCGCATCACGCGCTGCGTGGTCCCAGGGCGTGGAGTTGGCGCGCAGCGGCGCCGTCTTCGGCGAAACCGCGGATGCCTCGGAAGTCATCGTGCGCGTGCGCCCCTCCGGCGGGATGATTCACCCCACCGTCATCCTGTATCCCGAAGATGAAGAGTGGGAATGTGATTGCCCCGACGATGAAGATCCGTGCGCGCACGTTGCCGCTGCCGTAATCGCGGTCCGCAAGGCGCGCCGCGAGGGAAACAGTCTTCCGCCCCCCGCCGAAGAAGCCGGCGGCGCCCTCCACTATCGCTTCACAACCGAGGGCACCGGCCTCGCCTTCGAGCGCGTGGTTCTTCATGGCGGGACCGAAACGCCGCTGCGCACCACGCTCACGGCTGCGACCTCGGGCAAAGTGAAAGCGCCCCCAGTCAGTCCTGGCCAACTCGATATCGCGGTCGAGCGAGCACTCGGAACCCGCCTGTACGGCCCCATGCCGCGCGGTGTCGTGCGTGCGCTGGTCCGCGCGCTCGATGGCTGCGAGAAGCTCAGCCTGGACGGCCAACCTGTGCGAGCCAGCCGCGAAGCCGTGGGCATGCGCGCGGTGCTCAGCGATCACGGCTCGGGATTCCGTCTCCACGTCGAGCCTGACCCTCCCGTCGATCGCGAGCTGGGCGATGGCTTCGTGTTATGCGCCAACGTGATCCGCGAGGTGGCTGCGAGCCGACTGAACGGCCGCGAAGCCGCTGATCTTCTCGGTCGTGGGCGGCAGATCCCGCCCGAAGAAATCGCGACGGTCCTCTCGGAGGTGGTTCCTGGCCTCGAGGAGCGAATGACCGTCTCCATCCAGACGGACCGTCTGCCGAAGAGCGAGCGAACACCTCCCCGACTGATGATCGAGACGCGGAGCGACGCGGGCTCGGCTTCGAGCCCATCGAGCCTGACGGTCCTCGCGACCCTGGTGTATGGCGACCCGCCGATCGCGCGCGTCGACGCGGGTCGGCTGACCCATCTCTCGGGCGCCGTTCCGCTCCGGGACGAAGCCGCCGAGAACGCGCTCATCGCGCGACTGCGAAGCGAGGTCGGCCTCAGCCCCGGCCATCGTGAACGCTTCACCGGCGAGGCCGCGATCCACGTGGCCAGTCGCATGGGATCATTGGGAGCGACCGTCACCGGAGACGGACATCGCAATTTCCGACTCACGGCCCCGCTCGTGGCCGACTTCGAAATGCAAGGCGATGGATTCGCCCTGCGCTTTGCCCAGCGCGGCAGCGACGCCGACGAGTCGAACGATTCAGTCCAGGAAGCCGATGCCAGCGAAGTCTTCCGAGCCTGGCGCCGCGGCGAATCCATGGTGTCGCTCAGCGGCGGAGGTTATGCGCCGCTCCCGGCGGACTGGCTAGAGCGCTACGGCCCGATCCTGCAAGATCTCGTGGCGGCACGCAGCCCGGAGGGCCAAGTTCCCACGGCATTGCTCCCAGACCTCGCGCGTCTGGCTGCGACCCTCGAGGCGCCGCAACCGCCCGGCTTCGCCCGACTCGCCACGCTGCTCGAGGGCTTCGAAGGCCTTCCCGACCCCGTCCTTCCGCCAGATCTTCAAGCCGAGCTACGCAGCTACCAACACGAGGGCATCCGTTGGTTGCAGTTCCTGGGAAGCGCCGGACTCGGCGGTCTCCTCGCGGACGACATGGGCCTCGGCAAGACCGTCCAGGCACTGTGCGCCATTCGTGGGCGCAGCCTCGTCGTCGCTCCGACGAGCTTGATGGGCAGCTGGCAGGATGAGATCCGTCGCTTCCGTCCCACCCTGAACGCCTCGGTCTATCACGGTCTCGGCCGAGCCCTCGACCCCGACGCCGACATCACCCTCACCACCTACGCCATCTTGCGTCTCGATCTCGAACGGCTCCGCGAGGTGCAGTGGAGCACACTGGTCCTGGACGAAGCCCAGGCCATCAAGAACCCGACCAGTCAGGTCGCACAAGCCGCCTATCAAATGAACGCCGACCAACGCATCACACTCACGGGAACGCCCGTCGAGAATCGGTTGGATGAACTCTGGAGCCAACTCCACTTCCTGAATCCAGGATTGCTTGGCGGCCGCTCTGACTTCGACGAACGCTATGCCAAGCCCATCGGATCGGGCGACGACGAATGCGCCGCACATCTGCGGGAACGCATTCGGCCCTTCGTATTGCGCCGACGCAAGCGCGAAGTCGCCCCCGAGCTTCCGCCCCGCACCGAGCTGGTGCTCCATTGCACACTCAGCGAAGAGGAACGAACGATCTACGACGCGATTCGCGCGGCGACCCAGGCCGAAATCCTCGAGCAGCTTCAGACCGGGGGCGGCGTCATGGCGGCGCTCGAGGCGTTGCTTCGGCTACGTCAGGCCTGCTGCCACCCGAAGCTCCTCCCCGGACAAGACAGCGACACATCAGCCAAGCTCGACCTTCTCGTCGACCGGCTCGACACCGCCGCGAGCGAGGGCCACCGCGCCCTCGTCTTCTCTCAGTGGACTTCGCTGCTCGATCTCGTCGAGCCCCGGCTTCGGGCAGCCGGCCTTGGTTTCGTTCGCCTCGACGGCTCGACGCGCGATCGTGGTGCGGTCGTGTCGGAGTTTCAAGCGGAGGACGGACCTCCCGTGTTCTTGATTTCGTTGCGCGCCGGCGGCACAGGCCTCAACCTCACCGCCGCGGACCACGTCTTCCTGCTCGACCCCTGGTGGAACCCGGCCGTCGAAGATCAGGCTGCGGACCGTGCCCACCGGATCGGCCAGGAACGTCCGGTCCTGATTCATCGGATGGTGGCCGCCGACACCGTCGAAGAACGAATCCTGGTGCTTCAAGAACGCAAGCGTGCCCTGGCCGATGCCGCGCTCGAGGGAAGTGGCTCGGCGACCTCGATCACCCGCGAAGAGCTGATGGATCTCCTCGCATGACCGGAGCGAAGCCAACACCATGAGCGACGATATCCAGGCCCGCGTTCGTCACGACATCGACGAGACCGGCTGGCACCTCGTGATGATTCCGCCCGAAGACGGAACGCCCGGCTGGACCCACACCCTCGGCCTCTGGGAGCGCTACGAACATCCGGAGATCGTCGTGTTCGGGCCCGACCTCGACAAGATTGGGCCCCTCGCCAACCACATCGGCGCGCTGGTTCGCGGAGGCCGCCGCTTCGAACCGGAGACCGAGGCGGACGGAATTCTGGCCGAGCATCCGATGGCGTTTCGCACGGTCGCCGCGAAGTGGCTGCCCGTGTTTCTGGGCAATGCCGCCTGGCACTACAAGAGTGAGCAGTTCCCCGCGCTCCAGGCGTTCTGGCCCGACCCCGGCGGCCACTTTCCCTGGCAGGCCGAAGCGGACCGCAGCTGGCGAGACGATCAACCCCGGCTCAACGAACCCAACACCCTGGCGGCCCTCTCGGAAGCGATGATTGGCATCCTTCGTCGCGAGGGCGCGCTCTAGTTCGTCGCGTCTGGCTGAGAACCCATCTCAGAACCCCCTCGGTCGCGGATTTCTGAGATAGGTTCTGCACTCGCCGCCGCGCCTGGAGGAATGCATGCAGATCATCGTGATCGGGGGAGGAGTCGCTGGCCTGGGCGCCTCCCTCGGACTCGCACGAGCCGGACACAACGTGACGTTGTTGGAACGGGACGCGACGCCCCTTCCGGCCAACCCGATCGAAGCCTTTGCCAACTGGGATCGGCGTGGCGCACCCCAGGTCCGGCATTCTCACGCCTTCCTCGCACGCCTGCGCAACATCCTGCGTGACCGACTCCCCGATGTCCTCGAGGCACTGCTCGCCGAAGGCACAGAGGAGCTCTCCATTGCCAACCTGCTGCGCGGCGAGATCGACGATCCCTCCCCGCGCGCGGGCGACGACGACCTGACGTTGCTGGCCTGCCGACGCATCACCTTTGAATGGGTGTTGCATCGCGCCGTGCTGAACGAGCCAGGCATCACCTATCGCGATGGCTGTACGATCGACGGCGTCCTGACATCCGACGGTGTCGTGACCGGTGTCCGGATCGGCGACGGCACCGACGGCGAGGAAGTGCGCGCCGATCTCGTCGTTGACGCGGCCGGCCGGCGTTCCAAGCTGCCTTCATGGCTCGAAGCGGCCGGCTTCGCCAAGCCGGACGAGGAATCGGAACCCTGCGGCATCTTCTACTGCTCGCGTTTCTACCAGCTGCGCGACGATGTCGCGTCCCCCGAACGTGAGACCACCATCGGTGGCGACATCGGCTACCTCAAGTACGCGGTCTTCCATGGGGATGGTCGCATCTTCTCGGTCACGTTCGCAGCCGCCCCAGAAGACAAACCGCTGCGGCAGCTGCTTCGAACCGAGCCGTTCGAGACAGCCGCCCGATTTCTGCCGGCGACTTCGCGTTGGGTCGATCCCGCAGTGGCCGAGCCCATCTCCGAAGTCCACGCGATGGACGGATTGCGGAACACGCGGCGCTTCCCGATTCGCGAGAACGAGGTGGTTGCGCCCGGCGTAATCGCGATCGGAGATGCCGCGATCCACACGAACCCGCTCTACGGGCGCGGCTGCTCACTGGCACTCGTGCACGCCTACCTGTTGATCGATGCGATCGCCGCACACCCCGGCGACCTCGATGCGATCGCGAAGGAAACCGAGGCCGGCGTCGAACGCGAGATCGTTCCCTGGTACGGCTTCGCCGTGGCGCAAGACCGCGAAGCCGCAGCCACCGCGCGCCGCCAGCGCGAGGACACGCCCCCGGAAACCGCCGACGACGCCAGCGACGACAAGGTCGGAACCGTCGATCCTCGCGCATACATGCGCGACGTCCTCACGCGGGGCCTGATCCCGGCGCTCCGTCTCGATGCGACGGTCCTGCGCGCGTTCATGCGCAGCTTCAACCTGCTCGACCCGCCCGGTGACCTGCTTCAGCGGCCGGACATCCTGCAACGTGTCCTCGCCGTCTATCAAAGCCGGGAGGAACGCGAAGAACCGGTGCTCGGCCCGAGTCGAGACGACTTCATCACGATGCTAGGCCAAGCCCCTCGAGAGGAATCCAAACATGTCTGATGTTCCCCGCGTAGAGCCCCTTCCCGAAGCCGAGTGGAGTGAGTCCGTTCGCGAGATCCTCGAGCCGCTGAAGCAGATGGGCGGCGGCCACGTGCTCAACATCTTCACGACCCTGGCGCACCATCCGGATCTGATGCGACGCTGGCTCGTCTTCGGCAATCACGTCCTCGGAAAATCCACCCTACCGCCGCGCGAGCGAGAAATTGCGATCCTGCGGATCGGGTGGTTGTGCCGCAGCGCCTACGAATGGGGCCAGCACGTGATCATCGCCCGCGGCGTGGGGATGACCGACGAAGAGATCGCGCGGGTGGCGGCCGGGCCGGACGGCGAGGGATGGACGGAAGCCGAAGCCCTGATCCTGCGTGCCACCGACGAACTCCACGCAGACGCACGGATCGGCGACACCACCTGGGCTGCGATCACCCAGCACTTCGACCGCCAACAATGCATGGACCTCGTCTTCGCGGTGGGCCAATACAACCTGGTCTCGATGGCCCTCAACACGTTTGGTGTAGTGCCCGACAAAGGTGTTCCCGGGTTCGACGAGACGACCTGACGCGCGCCTCTGGGGCGGGCGCATCAGGCTAGACGGAGCGTTTCATGAATGGAGCCTTGCGGAACGGATTGGCTGGCATCGCCGGCGTTCTAGTCGGTAGTGCCGCCAACATGGCGATCGTCACCGTTGGCCCATCGATCGTGCCGCCGCCGCCGGGCGTCGACGTGACGAACACGGAAGCGCTCCGTGCGTCCATCCACCTCTTCGAAGCCAAACACTTCGCACCGCCGTTCCTTGCCCACGCGCTCGGTACGCTGGCGGGCTCCCTCGTCGCGTTTCTTCTTGCCGCGAGTCACCGAGACGTCATCGCCTATGTCGTCGGTGCGTTCTTTTTGGCGGGAGGAATCGCGGCGTCTTTCATGATCCCGGCACCGCGCTGGTTCATCGCGCTGGATCTCTTGGTCGCCTATCTGCCGATGTCGTACATCGGGGCGTGGCTCGGGAGACGGGTAGGCGGCAGAAGGGCCTCGGCAGCATAGTCTTCGACTCCCTGCCAGCGACGGCCCGCGCTCCTTCCACGACGCCTACCTGTGCTCTGGCGATTTTGCAGGCATCGTCGGCAGCACCCGATACGCAGTCCTCAACCGTTTCTCGTAGGTCGCGTCGAGCCGCCAGGCGGCGAAGATCGCGCCTACAGTCGAGACTGCGGCGACGACAAAAACGGACAACAGCAAGTTCCGTTGCGAGACGTGACTCGTCGACAGACCCCATGCGAGCGCTGTCGCCGCGACGAGCGGGAGGTTGACGACGAGCGCGCGCGCGATCCTCAGCCGACTTCGCACGTAGTCGAGGAACTCGGTGAGTCCTTCGCTTCGCGCGCGGACCTCGCTCCGCATTTCTCCCACCGTCCGCCCGGTGTCGACTTCGTCGTCTGGTTGCCCGCCGCCGCGTCTGACCTGGGTCCATACGAAGTCAGCGAGGCGATCCATGACGACGCCGAGCGAATAGGCATACGAGAGGATCACTGTGGCCAGGAGCACATCGAACTTGGCGAGATCGAGCTTGAACAGTGCGGGATCGTGAAAGATGCCCAGGCCCAACAACATCCAGGTGAGCGTCCACGTCCCGACGACGACGATCTCTGCGAAAATAGCGGTGGTTGCCATGGGCCGGTAGCCTGCTGCTCATGAAGGTAGCCGCCGTAGCCTATCAACGCTTCCCGGAGCTTCGCTTCTTGCTAGTCCGCACCACGGGTGGCCGATTCTGGATCTTCCCAAAGGGCGGTCGGAAAAGGCGCGAGCGCCCGTACGAGGCAGCAACCCGTGAGGCCATGGAGGAGGCGGGATGCCTTGGCTTCGTCCAGACCCAAGCCTTCGCATCCTTCGACTATGCCAAAGTCGGCGGCCGTACGAGCACGGTTCCCGCGTTTCTCATGGAGGTCAGCAATCCCGTCTCCCTGCTGCCCCCCGAGCACGAAGAGCGATGCCCCACGTGGTTCTCGTCAAACGACGCCATCGCAGCGCTGCGCGAGGACCGCAATGAGAACGAGGCGAATCCGTTGGTTCGCGTCATCGAACTCGCGGCCCGGCTGCTCGGTACCCCCTAAGGAACGAACGCGGACGCGTAGCGACGCGCAAGTGGAGCGCGAGACCGGGCTCGAACCGGCGACAACCTGCTTGGGAAGCAGGAACTCTACCAACTGAGTTACTCGCGCTCGAAGGCGGAGAAGGTGACACGCGGCCAGGGCACGGTCAAACGGGCCGCGCGAAAGCCAGCGCGCTAGTCGTCGACCAGATCTGCGAAGAGGTCGTCGAGATCGCCGTCGGTATTGTCGTTCAAGTCGTCGAGGATCGCGATCGTCTGGCCATCGTTGCCATCGTCGAGCGCGATATCGGGCGTGTCGAAGATCGCCATCGTCGCGTCCGGAGCGGCTCGCGAAGCGGAGGCGCCTACATCCGGTAGCGCGGGCATGTCCGGCATGATGGCGATCGTGGCGCCGGCGTCTGCGGACAGGATCTGCGGGTCGGTGTCGGCGGCCACCACCTCAGACAGCTCGAGTTCGGCGCTCGAAGCGTCAAAGATGTCGTCCAGCGAGGATTCGGGCATGATCGCGGGCGTCGGGACCGGCTCCGCGAACACCGGCTCACTGGTGCCGAAGTCGTCCAGTGTCGGCTCGCGCACGGGCTCGTTGACAGGAACGAGCTCGGGAGCGACTACGGGAGCCACAGCCACGTCGGCCTCAATGTTAGGCGCATCCATCATGGAAGGCGCGGCGGGGGCACTCGGCGCACTAGTGCTTCCCGTGGGTGCGGCAAGGCCAAGCTCGAGTGCCGCACGTTCGACGTCTTCTGCCATTGCACTCATGCGCCCGGCCAGATGCGCCTCGAACAACGCGTTGTCGGCAAGCGTGTTGAGGCGACGCGGCAACCCTTCGCCCCACTTTACCAGTGCGCTCATGGCCGCGGACTCGAGAATCGCCGGCGTGCCTTCGACCGCTCGAATTCGGTGGGCGATGTACTGGCTCGACTCCTCGCCCGAAAGCGGCGAGAGCGAGACGCGCAGGTCTAAGCGATCACAAAGAGCGGGCTCGTCCGCCACAGCCTCCGCCAGGCTCGGGAGGCCGACGAGGACAACCGACAACAGTCGCTTCTCCTCGTATTCAAGGTTGAGAAGGCCGCGCAGGTTCGCCAGCAGCCCCGCGTCCGCGAGCACCTGGGCTTCGTCGATCAGCAGTACCGTGTGGCGCCCATCTTCGCGGACGATCGCCATCTGCTCGTAGACCTGGCCTAGCAACTCGCCAAGATCGGACGAAGGCTCCTCGACGCCCAGCTGACGTGCAAACCGGGAGAGCAGCCAGCCCCCATCTGTAATTCCCGGAACGGGAATCAGCATGCAGGCTTCGAACATTTCTTCATCGAGCACTTCAAGCAAACGGCGGACGAGCAAGGTCTTCCCCGCCCCGCCTGGTCCGGTCAGTAGAGAAAGGCCCTTGTGCTGCAGCGCCGTCCGCTCAAGGCGACGGAGCGTCTCGCGTGCGCCTGCCGCATCGAAAGCGGCGTCCGGCTGCGGGTCGCTGGCAAAGGGGTCACGGGTCAGGCCAAAGGTCGACAGGTGTTCCAACATCGTCTCCTAGACGAAAGAGATCTTCTTCTTGCGCTTGCGCGGCTTTGGGGCTTCGAGCTTGGGTTCGGCTTCGGGCTTGGGTTCGGGGGCGGGTTCGGCTTCCGCTTCCTCGACGATCGGCTCGAGTTCTTCGAGCGGCTCCTCGGAATCGAGACCATCGATCTCGCGGATGGGCTCGGTCGCCTCCGCGACCACCGGGGCCGGCGTGGCCGGCTCCGGCGTGTCCTCGGGGGGCTCGTCGTCGTCGTCCATGAACTCATCGAAGGATTCGTACTCGGGCTCCGCCGCGACCGGAGGCTCGCTGTCCTCGTCGCTCCCGATCAGATCATCAAACGATTCGAAGGCTTCTTCGCTCTCTTCGTCGCTCGAACCGGACGGTACCGTTTCGAGTTCGGCCATCAGGGTTCCGACATCGCAAAACTCGGGGTCGATCGCCACGACGGCTTCGAAGCAGGCGCGTGCCCTTTCGATGTCACCCGCCTTCGCATGCACCCGGCCAAGATCGAACTGGATACCGATTCGATTGTCGTCGGGAACATCGGGCAGCGAGAGCGCCTGCTCCAGGTGCGACGACGCATCCGCCATTCGACCGAGATCCAGAGCGCAGAGACCCATCATGTGGAGACACGGCAGTCCGCGATCAGGAGCCGCCATCGCCTGCTGGAACTCGCCGATGGCGTCCTCAAACAGACCCATTTCCTTGTACGCGATGCCCAGGTCGTAGTGTGCCTCGTAATCGGCCTCGCCCAATTCACTCTGGACGCCCTGCTTGAACGCGGCAAAGACTTGCTCGAAGCCTTCTTCCTCCGTGCTGCCGCCAGCGCTCGGAGGTGCCGACGCCTGATCTTCACCGAAGACGTCAGACAGTTGGGCCGCGAGGTCGAACTCACCGCCATCGTCGGACGCATCCTCACCCGGGGATCCGATCTCCGATACATCGATGTCATCGGCGACGGGATCCTCACTGGTCTCGAGTTCAGGATCAGCCATCGGCGCGGCAGGCGTCGTCTCCGCGGCCATTTCGTCGGCGTCAGACTCGATGGCCTCAGAAGCTGCCAGCACGGGGACATCCGGGCTTTCGTTGGCCTCTTCGTCTTCGAATGCTTCGGGCGCAACCGGTTCTTCCTCGGGGGCCTTGGTCTCCTCGTCTGTAACGAAGGTGAGTTCGTCGGCGAGGCTCGGATCCGGCTCCGCCGCGGGCTTCGGATCCTCGGTCACGAACTCGAGCGGGGCTTCGAACTCGTCCGTCATTCCTTCTGCGAAATCGTCGACAGGGTCGAAATCGTCCACAGGGTCGGAGTCGCCGACTTCGCTGCTCGTCTGGGCGTTCTCGCCGGAGCGGCTCTCTTCGCTCTGGACCTCGAACGCCGGATCGTTCGGCGCAGCCGCACCAGCATCACTGGCCGCGTCAATCTCGCCAATCCGAAGCATCGCCTGCGGATGGTTGCTCACGCGCGCCAGGACTCGTTCGTAGACCTCGCGGGCCTCGGCCAGGAGCCCCTGCTCCATGTAGAACGCAGCCTCCTCCAGGTCCTCCTGCACTTTGACGGACGTCGTGCTCTCGCCGTTCGCATCCGTGGCGTCGTCAGCGTCATCGTCAATCACGGACTCGTCGACGCTGCCAGACAGCTCCAGATCTTCGCCCGGGTCCGCACGCTCCGCGTCGAGATTCGCTTCATCATCGGCGTCGATGTCCAGATCGAAGTCGACAGAGTCGGAGCCGGCGCTCTCGCCGACGCCCCCCTCGTCGGCGGTGTCGGCCGAAACGTCGACTGCGGGATCCGGTTCGTCGATCTCTTCCTCGATTTCGATCTCGTCGGTGTCATCCACCTCGTCGATCGTTTCGGCAGCGTCGTCGACGGGGTCGGTGATCTCGTCAGCATCGTCATCGAGGCCATCGCCGATGTCGAGTTCCATCTCATCGTCAATCACGATCTCGTCGTCGATCGCGATCCCGTCGTCAAGGACGGAGTCGTCGTTGGCATCGCTCGGAGCGGACGAATCCAGCAACGCTTGCGCCGCTGCCGGGTCAATCGCGGTCAACTGGGTTCGGGCGGAGTCCAGCAACGCCTGGTCGCCCAACGCGCTTGCAGCGGAGATTCCCCGCTCGAAGGCCGTAACGGCGTTGGCCACGTCCTCGGTCAAGACCAGGACCTCGCCTAACTTGACGAGTGCGCCAGCGTGCTCTGGTTCGATCGCCAGGATTCCCCGCAAGACCGCGATCGCACGGTCCTGTTTTCCATAGCGGAGATAAACGCTGGCTTCGGCAAGCGCCTGCTCTGGATCGTCGATCTCGTCTACCGCTTCAGGAGCGGAAGCCACTGCGACGGGAGGTGTGCCATCGAACGCGGCCGCCGCATTCGAATCGACACCCGAGTCTGTTTCAAGCCCAGAGTCCGGCTCGATGCCGGGATCCAAGTCGTCGAGATCGTCGAGCACGTCGAGCGCAGGAGACGACGCGCCTTCGATCGATTCATCCACGCCGGCGAGGTCGATGTCCAGCTCCTCGGCCAGACCTTCGTCGGGCGCTTCGGGCTCCACTTCCGCCGTCCGCGCGATACCGTCGATGGCCTCGCCAATGTGCATGCCATCGGCCTGAAAGCCCGGATCCGAGAACTCGGGTCCGCCGCCGCCGATTCCCTCGGCGGAGATTCCCTGGTCCATCTCGAGACTCGATCCCTCATCGAGGCCGTCCGTCTCGAGAACGGGTTCATCCGTGCTCTCGGCCGAAAACTCCGTCGTCGCGCCGTAGCGTTGCATCAGCTCGCGGGCGCGATTGTCATCGCCGCGTTCTCGGCAAAGCTCGGCGAGACCACGCATCACCTCGCCACAAGCCTCCGCCTCACCGAGTTCCTCCAATGACAACCCGAGCACTTCACGGGCCTCGATATCATCCGGGGAGCGGTCGAGAATCGACTGGGCGACGTCGCGCGCATCTGCTGCGTTGCCGGAGTTCAACTTCGTCCGGGCCAGTTCGACCGCCGACTCGGTACGAGAAGGATCGACCTCGACGAGGCGCGCGAGTACCCGGACGTGTTCTTCGTCGTCGCCCTGACGTTCGAGTTCCGCGAGCACCTCGTTGTACTCGGCCACCGCCTCTTCCGCATAGCCTTCTTGGTGAAGCAGCTCGGCGACCTTCACACGGTTCTTCGTGTTGGCGGGATCGAGCGCGGCCATTCTGCGAAGGAGCGAAAGCGCTTCGTCCTTTTCGCCGTCTTGATGGGCGCCGTCCGCGGCCGTCTGCAGCGCTACCATTGCGTCGGGGATCAATCCCATCCGCTGATAGAGCTCGGCGAGCGGGACCGAAACATCGCGGCGCTTCGGGTCGAGCTTGGTGATCTGCTTGTAGAGGGCAACCGCCTTGGCGTCGAAGCCCTCCCTCATGAACTGCTCGGCAACCTTCAGGTAGGTTGCAACCGCATCATCATTGCGGCTGAGCTTCAGGAATAGGTCGCCTAACTTCAGGCGAACGCTCGTGTCCTTCGGGTCCGCCTTGCAGACCTTCTGGTAGTCCTGAGCAGCCTTCTCCAGGTTGCCCTTCTGGACGTGCTTCTGCGCAGACTGCAGGATCTTCCGCTTATCGATCGCCAAAGGACGATGCCCCTCTCACCGTGAACCGCTAGCGCGGTCAGCCACATGAAGGGGAACCACCCCTCCACTCCTGCGTATCGGCGAGCGAAACGGGCTCTTGAGGGTGCGGGGCTCGCGTTCCGTCGATTGAGACGCTCACGCGTCTCCGGCGATCAGGCGCTCAAGTGGCCGATGATCGCCTCGAAACCGAGCCGGTAGCTCTGCGGACCGAAGCCGCAGATCACGCCCACGGCGATGTCGGAGACCATCGAGCGGTGCCGGAACTCCTCGCGCGCATGGACATTCGACAGATGGACCTCTACCACGGGCAGCTCGGCTGCCAGTAGCGCGTCCCGAAGCGCGACACTTGTATGGGTAAATCCACCCGGATTAATCAGGATCGCGTCCGCCCAGGTTCGAGCTTCCTGAACGCGATCGATCAGGGCGCCTTCATGGTTGGATTGGAAGCACTGAACTTCCACCCCGTGTGCCTTGCCCAGCTCGGCCAGCTCGTGATCGATCTGCTCGAGCGTGGTGAACCCGTACACCTCCGGTTCGCGGGTACCGAGCAGGTTCAAGTTCGGCCCATGGAGGACCTGAAGGCCAAGCGATTCGGGCATGGCGAAAACGTTAGCGGCTGGCAGCGATCGCGCTGCGCAGCCGGTCTAGAGCTCGTCGCGCAGCGCAGCCAGATGGCGGCGCATCAGGAAGCGGCCCTTGCCCGCGTTACCGGCCTCATCGAGCACCATGACCAGGTACGTCTCGAGGTCGACCCCGCGAATAGCGACCTGATAGCGACCCATTCGCACATAGAGTTCATCGAGCGACCCGCCCTCGACAGAGTCCGTTGCCTTCCGGGTTTCCTCAAGCACGCGACCGAACTCGACACCCATGACCGAGACGACTTCCTCTAGATCGACGTCGTCGTGCTCGGCGACTGCGACCTGGTCGGCGGTTGCGACCTTGTCGACGGTTGCGACCTTGTCGACGGTTGCCTGAGCGATCGGAATGCCGTCGACGTTCATCAGGGCGACGCCATAACATCCGCGGCTGGCTTCAAGGATTTCATTCAGGATGGCGTCGAAGCTCATGATGTTCTCCGCAAGTTGTCGAGCCAGCGCTCGAGCGTTGCAATGGTTCGGGCTCTGTCGTTCTCTTGGGCAGAATCAGGCATTGTCTGGATCGCCTCACGTAGTGCGTCCGCCTCGCCGGTGTGACCCTGTTCTTCTAGCAGGCCAGCGACGGTGGCCGTCGCGAACGGTGATTCGGAATCGACGGATACCCCTTCGGGCGCGCCTTCTTCGATCTGCGCGAGGGCCGCTTCCGCAAGATGATTGGCGTTCCACATCTCATCCGGACGACTCTCGGCTTCGAGAAAGGCGTTCTCGAGTTCGGCATCGCCAATGGCCTCGAGTTCGCCACGACCCAGTTGCTCAGGCTCGAAGGTTGAGGCTTCGGCGGCACCGACCTGGTCGGCGTCGGCCTCTTCGGATTCGCCAATGAAGCCCTCGAGCAACGCAAAGGCTCGTTCGAAGGCAGCCCGACTCGCGGGCTCCTCACCGAGATCGAGCAGCGCAAGGCCGAGCGCCACCCGAAGAGCAGGCGTTTCGTCATCGCGAAGCGCTTCCTCCGCGACCTTGCGGGCCTCAGAAGCACTCCCGGCACGACGCAACGTCTCGGCGTCGCATGCGACGCGCCCCCCATTCTCGACCGGGTCGGCGATTTCGACCCTGTCGGCGACTTCGACCCTGTCGGCGATTTCACTCGGATCCACGTCTCGTTCCTCTCGTCCCACGTACCTAACGTCTGGGCAATACACCGGCCGGCAGGATCTCGCTCGGCAACAAGGACACCGCCTCCGCCTTCCCGATCCCCTTGAGGGCGACGAAGCGGATACGGCGGTCCCTCTTCTTCTTATCGACCGAGAGCGCCCGGAGATAAGCCCTCCGTTCAAACGGAGGCAGCTTCGTTGGGAGTCCGATCCTCTCGAGCAGCGCCTCGATCCGATCTCCCGTCCCAGCCGGCGAAAGCCCCAGCCGCTCGGAGTGGCCGGCGGCATAGGCCATGCCCATCGAGACAGCCTCGCCGTGCAGGACTCCGCGGTAGCCCTTGAGCGACTCGACGGCGTGCCCCAGGGTATGGCCGAAATTCAGCAGCATCCGCAGCCCGCCCTCGCGTTCGTCCCGGCTCACGACGCTGGCCTTGATCCGGCAGTTGCGCTCCAGGATCGGCACGAGCACGGCCGGATCCAGGGCCATCAAGGGCTCCAACTGGCGTTCGAGCCGTGAGAAGAGGCGAGCGTCCCAGATCGCCGCGTGCTTGACGACCTCGCCCATGCCCGCCCGAAGCTGACGGGGCGGCAAGGTCTCGAGCGTGGCGGCGTCGATCCACACCAGGCTGGGCTGATGGAACGCGCCCACCAGGTTCTTCCCCTGAGCGACGTTGACTCCGGTCTTCCCGCCAACGCTCGAATCGACCATTGAGAGCAGCGTGGTCGGCACCTGCACGACCGGGATGCCCCGAAATAGCGTTGCAGCGAGGAAGCCCGCAAGATCCCCCACCACGCCGCCACCGAGCGCAATGACGACGCTGCTCCCGCGATCCGCGCCAGCATCGAGCATCTCGCCATAGAGACGCTCGGCTTGACGCAGACTCTTGCTGCGTTCCCCGTCAGGGACCTCGAAGCGGTGCACCTTCAGCCCGGCCTGGCGCAGCGAGCGTGTCACCCGGGCGCCATAGCAACGGCTCACCGGGGGCACGCTGAGAACCAGCGCTCGACTCACATCGAGTCGGGACTTCACGGCATCGCCCAGACGATCGAGCGAGCCCACACCGAGCTCAACCGAATAGCTTCGGTCGCCAAGCCGAACCCGAATGCTCCGGGCGCTCATGGCGCAGCCTCCAGCAGCGCGATCACTTCGTCAGCCACCTCGACGGCGGAAAGACCCTCGGTCTGAATATGATGATCGGCCTGCTCGTAGGCCGCAGCGCGCTCGAAAAGCAGCGCACGAAGCCGCTCGCTTCGCTCCTCCTGCCCGAGGCCATCGAGCAGCGGTCGGCCGTCCTCGCCTGCCACTCGAGCCGCGAGAACTTCCGGAGAGGCCATCAGGTAGAAGATTGGACCGCTTCTACGCAGTCGCGCCGGTACGCCCGGCTGCGCCATTGCACCGCCCCCGAGCGAGGCCACACAGGGCTCGCCGGCAAGATCCTCGACAGCTTCGAGTTCGAGGGCACGGAACGCGGCCTCGCCCTCGGTTGCGAAGATATCGGCGATCGATCGCCCGCTACGGGCGACCACCCGATCATCTGTGTCCTCCGCCGGCAGTCCGAGCCGACGCGCCAGCTCCCGGCCCACCGTCGATTTGCCGGAACCCATCATGCCCACGATCCACACCGTTCCTCTCTCCACCCCAAGGACGATAACGAACCACCACCCCCAAAAACGAGAGGGCGGGAGAGAGCCTTTGCTCTCTCCCGCCCTCGGGTTTCAATCGGCTGCTCCTGGTTTCCCAGGATGCTGCTAGCCGTTCACTCGCCCAGCGCTAGTTGCCCAGTGCCGGGTTGACCACGATCCGCGGGGTGACAAACACCAGGAGTTCCTGGCGGATGTCGCGCGTTTCGACGTTCTTGAATGCTCGGCCGATGACGGGGACGTTGTGCAGGTACGGAACCCGGCTCTCACGATCGGCCGTTCGCACCACGTAGATGCCACCGATCACCAGAGTCTGTCCGTCCCTCACCAATGTCTCCGTCTGCGCCTCATTCTTGGCGATCGCGGGCGAACCAGTCGGCGTCGGGACACTGTCGTCCGGCGCGTTCCGTTGCACTTCGATCTCCATGATGATCGAACGATCGGCCGTGATGTGCGGCGTAACGTCCAATCGGAGTACCGCGTCGATGAACTCGAGCTTGGCATCACCGTTCTCAAAGGTCTGGAACGGAATCGACACACCTTGCTCGATGCTCGCCTTGCGGTTGTCCAGGGTCACGATGCGCGGGCTCGAGATGACCTTACCTTCACCAAAGCTCTCGGCGGCGGCCAACTGGACGTCGACGTCGAACTTCTCGTCAAGGATGAAGGCTCCGAGGTTCACCGCACCCGTTGCCAGCTGCGTGATCGGGTTGGCGACAATGAAGTTATTCGCAGCCTCGCCCGCACCCAGACCGGGAACGCTATGCAACACCAGGTCGCTGCCGCCGAGGGCTCCCGGCGACGTACCGCTGGTGCGGCTTGCACTGTTCGGATCGAAAGCATCGATCCGATCCTGCACACCGACCGCCCAGGTGGAACCGACCTCGCGGAGGAAGTCGAGGTTGGCCTCGACGATCTTCGCTTCGATCATGACCTGGGGCGTCTGCGTATCGATGGCCTTGATCAAGGCCGTGGCCTCATCAATGACGGCGGCGATGTCCTTCAGGATGATCGTGTTGGTTCGCTTGTCCACGTCGACGGTTCCCCGTGCCGTGAGCAGGCGCTTGATCATCTTCGAGACTTCGCCGACGTTGGCGTAGTTCACGGGCTGGAGCTTGACCACGAGGTCTTCCAGCTTCTCCTTCGCGCGCTTCTCCTGGAGGCGTGCCTCTTCCTCTGCCTTCAGCGACTCGCGGGGCGCGATGCGGAGCACGTTGCCCACCCGCACGAAGCCGAGTCCCTTGGTCAGCAAGATGACGTCGAGTGCCTGGTCCCAGGGGACGTCCACGAGGCGGATCGTCACCGAACCGCTGACTTCGTCACCGGCCACGACGTTGAGGTCGGAAACCTCGGCCACGAGCCGGAGCACGTCGTCGATGTCCACGTCCTTGAAGTCGAGGCTGATGCGACGTCCCGCGTACTGCTTGCCCTCAATCAGACCACCCTCGGCGAGCAGCTCGATGGCTTCTCCCGAAGTCGGAATGGCAGCCGGTACCGGCGCGGTCGCCAGCGTTGCCCCGGGTGCCGTCTGGCTGAGCACCGGAATCGGTGCGGCCTGGCCGGCTTCCTTGGCGAACTCGAGCACCAACAGCGAACCATTCTGGCTCACCGTCGGCACGACTCCCGTCGCGCGCTGAATGACAACGCGCACTTCGGGTGTTCCCATCTCGGGCTGATCGAACGCCGAAACCATCGACACCACACTCGGCTGGGCCGGCGTGACGCGGTTGGTGGCAGCCTCATCGATCATGGCACCGCGCAGCTGCACGATCACCGTCTCGGCATCAGCTGTCATCGTCGAGTAGTCGGCGGGGCCGTCGGTCACGATGATCACACGATCGTGGCTAGAGCTCGAATCGAGCTGCACGCCATGAACCGTCTGTAGACCGCTGGCCATCGCCATCGAGTCGGCCTGGGAAGCGGGGACCGCTTCGAAGGCGACCTCGTCCTCGCCAGCCGCGATTTCGTTCGCAAGCTCGTCGGACTCGGTGAGTTCGGCAACTTCGGTCTCGGTGACCTCGGCGGCTTCTACACTCGGCGACTCGGCCCACGGATCCTCGTCCGTGGTGGCCAGCTCGGTGGACTCCTCCGTCGCGATCGGCTCAAGGTCATCGATGGAATCGACCACTTCAAGCGCATCGGCTTCGTCGACGGCGTCCGAAGCCATCGCCATGCTCGGCATCGCCGGAAGCGAAGCGCCTCCAAGTGCCACCGCCATGCCGTTGGCTCCACCCGAAAGCGTCGGCTCACCGAACGATTCGGCACCCGCAGCGGCATCCACCACGACGCGAACCTTCGCCTCGTGCTGGCCCACGCGAATCCGCTCGATCAGCGTGCCACCAATCTCGGTACTCGTCGGCGCCTGCGTCGAGAGACCCGGAAGGTCAACGACGAGCCGCAACGGATCAGCGAGAACGAAGTGAGTCGCGTTTGCGATCTCTCCGTCCGCCTGGAGTTCGAGCAGGACGCCCTCCTCCTGGTCCGTTGCAGTCACGGCGGTCAACATCGTCGCCGGCGTCGTCGACTCGGGAGTCGCTTCGGCCGTCGACGTTGCTAGTTCGTCGGAATGCACCTCCGGGACACTGGACTCCGTCGCGGCCCACTCAGGGTCCTCATCGACAGTCGCCCACGGGTCAGTCACATCGGCCGACGAAATCGAATCGTCGGCACCCATGCTGCCCATGTCCTGGCGGATGATCCTGATGGCGAGATTTCCCTCGCCCGGCAGGAGTTCGTGACCCGCGATCGTTCCCAGGCCAATCTCGATGCGAGTTGCATCGGTTCCCTCGGACACCATCACTTCGTCAACAGTCCCGTCATACACCGCTACGGCACCAACGGTGGAGCCCGGGGCTACCCCCGTCAGATTCACGACGATGCGTGCAGGATCTTCTTCCTGGAAGGACTGGGCTACTGCCCCAGCCGTACCTTCGAGGGTCACCACTGTGGTGTCCCCCTCAGTCTCCACCCGTACATCCACAAGTTCCGGTGTAACCGGGCTTGCAGTGGGCGAAGTCGCACACGCCAGTGTCAACATCAACAGTCCTACGACTGTCGTGACACTCACGCTTCCGCGATTCTGGTTGTTGTTCGTTGCGAACATCGAGCTCACCCTCCCTGACTCTGCCGGATACGCATCTCGATTTCCTTAACGGTCTGCTCGCCATGGAAATTCACGTAGTTCTCACGCACTAGCATCATGCTGTCGTCGATCTCCAGGACCTTCCCGGCGTTCTTTCCGATGCTGTCGCCTTCGGAAACCACATACGCCTGCCCCGACGGATCGAGGACAAGGGCGCGGCGTCGGTCACCGCGCCAAACCACACCGGCCACTTCGAGCTGGCCGAGATCAAACTTCACGAGCGGACTGTCGATTCCCTCGTCCAGGTTCTTGTTGTCCTGGATGAAGGAACGGAACGGGTCCCGCTTGCCAACGGCGTCGTAGAAGAACGAGCCGATGTCTCCGAGCATGGCGCCACCACCGTCCGTACCGGGCTCTCCCGCTTCGGCGGTCGGATCAGCGACTGCAACAGCACGCGAGTTCGCCTTGTGCTTGTCGAGGATCTCGGCGCGCTGCCGTTGATAGTCGGAGGCCGTGGGGCCCGCCGACTGCTGGTTGCAGGCCGTGAGTCCCAGTACGAGTACTGAGAGTCCGACCAGGATTCCATTCGTGCGCTGCATCAGTGCGCTCCCCCTCGGCCGCGCTGGCCCTTACCCTGTTCCGGGCTCGCTTCGGGCTCCGGCTCGACGAAACGGAACGTCGTCGCCTGTCCCTTTACCGCGAGCCAGGTATGGGTCGTGGATTCCCGATTCACCGTGACGGCGAGCTCGCCGATGTTCACGATTCGCGGGAGTCGCGAGACTTCGTCAAAGAAGGTCGCGATGTCATGGAATTCGCCGGTGAACTCGATATCGATCGGGACTTCGGCGTAGAACGCTTTGCGCTCTTCTTCCTGCGGACGGAAGGCCTTGAAATCGAGACCCGAGTTTTTGCCGAGGCTGGTGATGTCGGTCAGCAGGACCGGCAGCTCCTTCGAATCCGGCAACTGGCGCAGGGCCGAGGCAAGCTTCTTCTCGAGGACAGCGATCTCTTCCTTGACCGCTCCCTCGTTCGACGCGACGGCGCGCACCTCAGAGAGCTTCCGCTGCAGCTGGAGCAGCCGCTCCTGGCCGATGTTCAGCTCGGCCTTTGCCGGCATGTAGAACAGGTAGCCGTAGAGACCGACCACGAGCACCGCGATGGCCGGAACCAGCGCGAGCCGGACCGGGCGCGGCAACTTCGCCAGCTTGTCGAGCTGACCTTGATATTTTTCGAGACCGAGATCCATATCGTCTCCCCTAGAGCTTCTTGCCGGTCAGGCGATCGAGACCGCGTGCACCGTTGCCAGGGTCTCCCGGCTCGGTCTTGGCGGCGGCTTCTCGCGCGAGCCGTTCAGCGTTGGGCGATGTCAACATTGCGCTGACCTCGAAGGCGTTCAGCTTGAAGCCGTCCTCTTCCTTCGCCTCGGTGCGAAGCAGCTCGACTTTCTTGAAGTACGAGGAGTCTTCGAGGCCGGTGAGGAACAGTGCGACGAGCTCGTTGTCGAGGCTCATGCCCTGGACCTTCAGTTGGCCATCGCGGACTTCGATCTTGTGGAGCCAGACACGGTCCGGAATCTGTGACGAAAGCTCGTCGAAGACATGAACCGGGCCCGAGCGTGCATCGGAAAGCTGAGAAATGACGTCGAGCTTGCGCTCGATGTCGGCCTTCACGGTGCGGTACTCCTCGACCTGCTTGAGCTGCGGGCCGAACTGATCGATCTGGGTCTGGGTCTGCGATGCCAGCTGCAGGGTACTGTCGACATCGGAGCGGACGCTCCAATGCACCAAGGCCGCAATGGCCAGCGACGCCAGCAAACTAGCGCCCATGAGCGCAACGAGCTGGACGACGCCTGCGCGGCGACGTTCTTCGCGAACCGGAAGAAGGTTGATGGTAATCATTAGTCGTCCATCCTTCGGAGAGCGAGGCCGAGGCTCACTGCGAGTGAGGGCCCAGCGTCCTCGAGGAACTCAGCATCCAGGCGCGACGATGGCGCGACCCGTGCGAGCGGGTTGAAGCGCTCCACTGGCAAGTTCGTCTTGCCCTGGAAGGCGGCCTCGAGTCCCGAGACCTTCGAGCCGCCGCCGGACAGGATGACCCGACCGATGCGGCTCTCCGCAGCCGTGGCCGAGAAGAAGTCCAGCGATCGGCTGATCTCGCCTAGCACGGTGTCGGTGACGTTTCGCATCGCGTCTTCGACTTCCTGGGGAACGACGTCCTGGCTGTCTTCGGGGCCAACGCCACCGATCTTCATCCGTTCCGCTTCTTCCCAGGACACCGAGAGCGCCTTCTGGATCTCTTCGGTGTACACCGAGCCGCCGGTCGAGATGTCTCGCGTGAACGCGGGCGACCCGCCAGCGATGATGTTGATATTCACCACCTGCGAGCCAATGTTCACGAGCGCGACGACCTCGTCGGCCTCCGAGTCGTAGTTCGCGTCGAAGGCGTTCTCGACGGCGAACGCTGCGACGTCGATCACGGAGACGGTCAGGCCCGCATCCGAAATGACGTGCACGTAGTCGTCGATGAGATCCTTCTTGGCCGCGACCAGGAGCACGTCCATCTGCCCCTCGACATCACTGCCTTCCATGATCTGGAAGTCGAGGTTCACCTCGTTGATGTCGAACGGGATGTACTGCTCGGCCTCCCAGCTGATGGACTCTTCGAGTTCATCGCGGGTCATGGTCGGCAGGCTGATCTTCTTGACGATCACCGAGTGGCCGGAGACGGCCGTGGCGACATTCTTCGTCTTGATATCTGCAGCCGAGAAGGCCTCACTGATCGCGTCAGTGATGGCTCCCGAGTTGAGGAATGCGCCCTGCACGATGGCTTCGGCAGGCAACGGCGCAAAGCCGACCTTCAAAAGCTCCGCGCCGGCGTTCTTGCCCCGAGTCACGCACTCCACGACCTTGATGGACGAGGAGCCGATATCGAGGCCGACAATCGACTTGGTCTTTCCGAACGAGAAAAGCACTGTGTGGTCTTCCTCCTCGGGCCTTCAGGCCCGCTCCGGTCCGTGAGGCTCTTCGAGACTTGGCGTCGGAAGGGCTCGTGACGATCGATCGAGCCGGGTTCACCGGGGCGCTCGCGGCGTTGATGTCCTGCCGCGGCCTCGACGCCCGAGAGCCCGGCCCGCATCAGTCGTTCGATCTGCGCGGTGTTCAGGTAGTCGT